>CM065728.1:73093901-73098901 GCA_033310375.1 Conus canariensis | reverse complement strand
TGTTGCCTACGCTGTCTGTTTGAAGACCATGATCCAATGAATGAGGAGGGAAACGAGGGGGGGGGGGGGGGGGGGGGTCCAGTCACAGGGAGAGGGACAGAAGACAGATGGTGTAGCCATGGTCCAACCACAGGCCTGCATGAGATCACTAAGAGGGGGGGGGGGGTAGGTGGGAGGATGAGGGAGAGGGAGGGAAGAGGCAGGAGGGAGACAGGGGGGGGGGAGGTGTTCCATGAAGAGGGAGTAGAGAAGGTTGATGGTTTTGCCAGATTCTAGCCACAGACCTGCATACATCACCAGCGGAGGTAGGTGAAAGTAGGGGGGGGGGGGGGGGGATGGGGAGGAGTTCAATGAAGAGGGAGCAGAGAAGGTTAATGGTGTTGCCAGATTCTAGCCACAGACCTCCATCAAATCATTCCAGGTTGTTGGTGGGGTGGAGGGAGGAGGGAGGATAGAGGCGGTAAGGGGGAAAGAGGATGAGTGGGTGGTCGGAGGGGGGGGGGGGTGAAGGGAGATGGAGGGAAGGCTGGTCTACGGTTTAGTCAGACCTCCAGGGAATCAGTAGGAAGCACGATGCCAATGGAGGCAGGGATGGAAAATAGGGTCACGTTTTCAGTTTCAGATTCATCAAGGAGATGTCACTGCGTGCGGACTAGTCCATATACGCTACACCACATCCGCCACTTTCTAACCAGACACTGCGCATGATTAAAAGCTGATGGATAAATGAATTAATGACTAAGATGAGAGAGTCTAAGGAGAGGGTCTCGTGGTTACAACTTAGCAGATGTCTGACCTACGTATTTTTCGCCCAAGACGCTGGTCATACTTTGAGTACCTAGCTAACATTGGATGTGCCATTATTATCATTGTATGTGTGTGTGTAGTGAGTGTACACGTGTGTGTATATGGAGGTGTGGGCACGGGCCCATATGTGTGTGCCAGTCTATGGGGTGAGTGGGTGCATGTCTGTGTGTATGATAAATACCCAATATAATAATAAAAAAATAATAATATGATGTAGTCTATGTGTGTGTGTGTGTGTGTGTGTGTGTGTGTGTGTGTGTGTGTGTGTGTGTGTGTGTGTGTGGTGTGTGTGTGGTGGTGCGTGCGTGCGTGCGTGCGTGTGTGTGTGTGTGCGTGCGTGCGTGTGTGCGTGCGTGTGTGTGTATGTGTGCGTGCGTGCGTGCGTGCGTGCGTGTGTGCGTGCGTGCGTGCGTGCGTGCGTGCGTGTGTGTGTTGTGTGTGTGTGTGTGTGTGTGTGTGTACGCGCGTGTGCGCTTGCATTGTGCGTGCGTGCATATGTGTGTGTGTGGGCGTGCGTGTGTGTTCGTGCGTGCGTGAGTATGATCTGTGGGCTTATGTGAGCATGCTCCTGCGCGCACACGTCTGGTGCGTCATGGAAACTGTAGTAAGGGGAAGGAAGGGAATATGACAACAAAACATGCCTGAGACACTGGTGGACAGCTGTGTGCACGTAGCGTTGCAGCTGGTAAGCACGCCTGCCAGTTGTGGTGCCTGGGGTATACCGAGACAGACACAACTCTGTGATGCCGTTGCCACAAGGGTTATAATTAGACATGCATTTATAATGCCACATACATTAATTTATAATGACTAGGATACAGTCAGACTCAGCTTGGTGATGCCAAGAGCACCAGGGTAAACCTGGACACAACTTGATGATGGCATAACGGATAGATTACACCCAGACAGGCATACCTTTATGATACAATGATGATTTGAGTGCACCTAGCCATAGGCTGTGCCCAGACAGGCAAACCTTGGTGATTCACGATGATTAGAGTATACTAAGCCATAATTTTGTGACGTCATAATGAATAGACTATAACCCAGACGGGGAAACCTGGGTGATATCACGATGATTAGAGTATACTGAGCCATAATTTTGTGACGTCATATTGAATAGACTATAACCCAGACAGGGAAACCTTGGTGATATCACGATGATTAGAGTATACTGAGCCATAATTTTGTGACGTCATAATGAATAGACTATAACCACAGGCAACCTTGGATACAAATAATATCTGAGCCTAATTTTTGCGTCATGATGACTAACCAGCAGGCAAACGGGTGAATAAGATAGAGTATACTTAGCCATAATTTTGTGACGTCATAATGAATAGACTATAACCTAGACAGGCAAACCTGTGTGATATCAAGATAATTAGAGTATACTTTGCCATACTTTTGTGACGTCATAATGAATAGAGTATATCCAAACAGGCAAACCTGTGTGATATCACGATGATTCGTGTATACTTAGCCATAATTTTGTGACGTCATAATGAATAGAGTATATCCAAACAGGCAAACCTGTGTGATATCACGATGATTCGTGTACACTTAGCCATACTTTTGTGACGTCATAATGGCTACGTCAGGCACCAAGAGACACACTTTTGTGATGTCATAATTAGTAGGTGACGTACAGTCAGACGTAGCTTGATGATGATGTGTACACAGACAAAACTTTGTGATATCACGTTGACTTGGGTATACCCAGACAGACACAGCTTTGAACTGAGATGCATCTGAAAATGGATTCCCCGTTGTTTCCTTTTTATGTGTACACGAAAACATAAAGGCAAGGTGGTTCCCAGGTTCAGTTTCAGTTTCATCAAGGAGGCGTCACTGCGTGCGGACTAGTCCATATACGTTACACCACTTCCACTAAATTTTGAGACCACACTACGCGTGATTTGAAGCTGATGGATAAATGAATTAACAACAAAGATGAGACAATTGAAGAAGAGGGTCTCGTGGCTACGACTTAGCAGATGTCTGACCTACGCATTACCCAATGCGCTGGTCAGACCTTGAGTGCCTACCTGACATTGGTTGTCTTTTCTTTCGTGTGTGTGTGTGGTTTCCAACGTCATAGCTGCCACCAGTGCAGAAGTTGTCTGGACGGACAGGCAGCACACCAAAAATTAATGCGCCAAGGCCTTGCTTAAGAAGTCGAATATTCATAGACTGGCGCAGTTATATTATTTTTGAGAATTTTTATTGTGTCTGAAAAGTTGATTCTCCTCATTTTCTTTCATACGGCCATCAAGGTACCAGCCAAGTGGTTCCAAGCAGACAGATTAAAATCATAGGAATGGGGACTATTTGGGCGCTTCCGGCTGGCGCAAAGATAGGGTCACGGGTGAGTGCAAAGGCCTGAAATATGACGTCAATTAAGGGGAAGGTCATGTGTTTGAAGATTGTTTGTGATTTCAACGGTGAAAATCCCCCCCCCCCCCCCCCCCCCCCCCCCCCCCCCCCCCCCCCCCCCCCCAAAAAGAAAGGGAAATAATTAGTGGAGAGTTGTTCTCTTCATCCATTATCAGTTTAACATCAAATGCTGGCTCAAACTTATGGTATGCCTCAAAACGCTTACATGGATTGTATAGTGGTTTAGTGCCAAATTCTAATTGTGGCGTGTGGCCACGTACCACAGGCCAGGACTTGAATAGCACGGAAACGAACGCTAGTGGTCGCCCCTATCACTCTCCCCCCCCCCCTTACCCCCCCCCCCCTCCCTCCCTCGCCAACCGCCCCATCTCAGAATCTGGCTGGGCAGACAAATTACAATTTGTCAACACAATGCATGTGACGCGGCTTACCTGCTGTGAGAACATGTTGACGAGAGAGAGAGAGAGAGAGAGAGAGAGAGAGGAGAGAGAGAGAGAGAGAGAGAGAGAGAGAGAGAGAGAGAGAGAGAGAGAGAGAGAGAGAGAGAAACATGTGTTTGTATTACGAAAAGATAAAAAATACACAAAATAGGATACAGATAAAACAGAAAATGTAATACTAAAAGCAAAACTGAGAAAGAAGATGAGGAGAAAAGAAAAAAAAATCCTCCATTCCATCCCCCTCCCCCACCCCTGATGAACTAGAGAGAGAGGGGGGGAAAGGGGGGCAGGAGAGAGAGAGAGAGAGAGAGAGAGAGAGAGAGAGAGAGAGAGAGAAGAGAGAGAAGGAGGAAAAAAACGAACGACGACGACGACAAAGAAGAAGGTGGTGGTGGTGGTGGCGGTGATGATAATGCGATGATGATGATGATGATGATGATGATGATGATGATGATGATGATGATGATGATGATGACGACGACGACGACGACGATGATGATGATGATGATGATGATGATGATGATGATGATTGATGATGATGGTGATGATGTTGATGATGATGATAATGACGTACATACCATGATTAAGGGGGGAAAAAAGCAGCATCTACAGATGAACAATGAGGGAGACTGAACACCTTCAGCAGTCCGTCTCCAACTCACCTTCGTTCCAGTACAGACAGAGCCCCAGCAGGGTCACTCTGTGACAGGCTGACGCAGAAGAAGACCAAGAAACCCAACGCCGGCACGTTTCCGCCATTTCCTTTCCAACCCCACATCTTTCGCTTCCAGAGCAGACTTTGACGAAATCTCTCGGCTGCAGCCATCATTTACAATCATCCCTAGAATCGCCTGATCTTAATCTAAAAGGAACTGCATTCATGACTTGATAATGAATTAATAAATGTATATAAAAATGAGGCCTAAATGCGCTTAGAGAGAAATAAATGTTTCAAAAAAGATAGGTCAAATCTAGATTCTTCAATCTTCAAGACAAAAAAAGCGAACAAGCAACCAGCCAAACAGACTGGAAAATAAATTTCAGGAACTAACTGAAGAGGTCATTCAGTCTTCAGCTAATCTGAAGCTGCTCTGTACACAACTTGAATTCAGAACCACACACCCTGACGGTGATAAATTTCGGCATTTTCATCCGACACACGATACTGCTGTCATTATCGGCTTTTACGTCAAGTTGAGCATCATTAATCTGTCACCTGGATTATCATCAATATTGTCGACAGCTCGACCCACAAAGCCACAGACACAACACACAAAGGCACTATGCAGAAATGCATCCAGCTTCCTGCTGCTACACGGTTCCTGCCACGCTGCCAAAGACCTCACCAGTCAGCAA
>CM065728.1:73076401-73086401 GCA_033310375.1 Conus canariensis | reverse complement strand
ATGTACCAGTCATGATGCGTTCCAGGAATATGTTGAAAAATAAGGGAGATAGAAGAGCAGGCAGCCTTATCAAACTCCAACTGAAGAATGGAACCATTCTCCAGTAGCGTTCTGTTCGAGCACCGCACTGGTCGCTTTGAAGTTCCGTTGCTGGACGGTGTCGATAACCCTCTTTCCCATGTACAACGGTTTCCTCAGAGTGGCCTAAAGTGCGCTATGTTCTACCCCAGCACTAAACGGTCATCCCTAAGGTTGACAGGCAAGATCCACATCGTTCAGGGAGACTGAATAGCCTACAATGGAGCCGATGTCCAGGAAGATAGGAATTTCTGCAGCCCCTATTGTAATGAAACCACAAATCACACAGTAGTACGCCTACCAGAATTTTCCAGTGATAATGACTTGGTTCTTGTCAACGCTGTTGGTTTGGACATGGGATTCCCTTAACGTCACAGCCAGATAGACTATACCCTTTGAAGAACCGGTGCAGATCAACAAGGGTTTAAAACGAGGACGTTTCCAGCCGCTGATGTTGGTGGTGACATGACCTCGTCATGATGAACTTCAAAGTACGTTTGAAGACCAAGAGGAGGGTGGGAAAAGGGTCGTCTGGAATTCTATTTTGGCAAACTGAAAATTCCTGACATCGTTGAGCAATTCCAAGCGGCCACACGAGGAAAATTCGTCCTGCAACTTCTCTGGGAAGAAGACGCTAGAGCCCTCACAAAGAATTTCAAGCAAGTGATGACTAAACCAGCAAGAGGTGTCTTAGAGATAGGCAGATGGAAATCAAAACCAGTAAGCAACAACTTGGCGATACGTAACATTAGAAGGACGTTACAACCGCTCAAGAAGACTGAGGGGCGAGAAACACCGTGCTATAAACAAGAGAATCAGTGAAGAAATGAAGACAGCAAAGGAAAGCTCGATCAAACTCAGTGTGATGATACTGAAAAAATCAATGCAACTACGATAGACCGAAAACGTCTAAGATTGTGAAGGATCTTACCACACAAAAGCAAAACAGCGTCAGCAAACATCAGGACAAAGACGGCAATTGTTTCAGAGAGGAAGAAGACATCATTACAAGGTGGACTGAATATTGCTCTGAACTCTACAACAGAGCACAGAATATCCAGATATACTAACAGCACAGGATTCATCTATATGAGGACGTCTTTCCAATACTCCGTGAAAAAGTCATAACGGCAATGAAATCGCTGAAATGTAGGAAGGCCACAAACACAACAACATCCCTGCAGAACTCCTCAAACATGGCAAAGAAGCAATACTTGTTATTCTTATTGCCATCTGTAACAAAACCTGACACAATAGAATGGCCCACGGCATGCGCTAAATTACTAACGGTCACCCTCCCCAAGAAAGGAAATCTCCAACACTGCCATAATGACCGCACTGTAAGCCTCATCAACCACGCCAGCAAAGTCAGGCTGATCATCATAGACAGACTGCAACCACAAGCGGATATAATCATTGCTGAAGAACAGGCTGGATTCCGCAAACACAGAAGTTCCATCGATCAGATTCTTTTCTTACTTACCCTTTGCGAAAAGCATTTCCAGCACTAGAGGGAGTTCCATCACGTGCTCATAGACTTCAAACAGGCGTTCGACAGAGTCTAGCAGAAGGAACTATTTACTGTTGGATTTTAGATAAAGACGATCACGATTTTGTCTCATTTTTTTAAATTAAATAATCACTTTGTCGTCTAATTCTAGATAAACTCAATCACTTTGGTGGTCTTATTTTGAAGAAACAAAATCACTCTATTATCTACTTTCACAGAAACACGATCATTTTGTTGTCTAATTTCACAGGACACCAACAATTTATTGCTTAATGTGACACAAACACGATCATTTTGTTGTCTAATTTCACAGGGACACCAACAATTTATTGCCTAATGTGACACAAACACGATCAATTTGTTGAACATTTCACAGAAACAAAACTATTTTGTTGCCTACTTGCACACACGGGAACACAATCATTTTGCTGCCCAATTTCAGAGACATGCAATCAGCCTTTTGATCACTTCCATATTCTATTAATACAACAGTAGGATTACGGGACAGACTTTTCTCCTTCATGAAAAATGAATGAACAATTAGTGCCACCAATTTCATCCACTGGCTGCAATTCAAAGGGGGTGCGTGCGTGTGCAAGTGCATGCTTCCCCATCACACCCACAACTTAGCTGCTTCTCTCTCTCTCTCTCTCTCTCTCTCTCTCTCTCTCTCTCTCTCTCTCTCTCTCTCTGTACGCACGCACGAGTGATAGAGAGGGAGAGAGAGAGAGAGAGAGAGAGAGAGAGAGAGTGTTTGTGTGTGTGTGTGTGTGTGTGTGTGTGTGTGTGTGTGTGAGAGAGAGAGAGAGAGAGAGAGAGGTGTGTGTGTGTGTGTGTGTGTGTGTGTGTGTGTGTGTGTGTGTGTGTGTGTGTGTGTGTGTTCGAAAGCTCCAAACTGAATGAAGGCATCTGTAAAAATAAAACTGTCATTGATTGTATGATAAGATTGACACGCATCAGCATGCGTGATTGTGCTCGTGCATATGTGTGCGCGCACGCGCTGGTACGCGCATGATCTATGTACTTGTGCAAGCACACGATCGTGTAGGTGTTTGCGTGCAGTAGCATACCACATGCCTCTCCCTCCCTTTCTCCGTTCCCCCCTCTTTCACCACCCTTCTCTGCCCATCCCCTTCTCTCCCTGTCACTTTTCCTTTCATCACTTCGGCCTTTGATCCTTCTCTCTCACACACACACACACACACACACACACACACACACACACACACACACACACACACACACACACACACACGAAAGCTTTGAACGGCAAGAAGCCATCTGTAATAACGGAAATTACTTGTCCAAGAGGACTGACACGCACCAATGCCGATTGACCCAGAACTCAAACAGTCAGCGATTGTCACGTGCTGTGTGGATTCTACTGTGGGGGAAGGTCACTTCTCACAGGCCTGTGAGGACGGTCTTCCTCCACTTCCAAGTCAGTATGGATGTGTGCACGGATGCACAGCGAACAACAATGTTCTGTTGAAAGTCAGTGCGGAGATGTACACATATACAGTGAACAACAATGTCCGGTTCAAAGTCAATATAGAGATGACCAGATACACAGTGAACAACAATGTTCTGTTCAAAGTCAATACAGAGATGTACAGATACACAGTGAACAACAATGTTCTGTTCAAAGTCAATATAGAGATGTACAGATACACAGTGAACAACAATGTTCTGTTCAAAGTCAATGCAGAGATGTACAGATACACAGTGAACAACAATGTTCTGTTCAAAGTCAATACAGAGATGTACAGATACACAGTGAACAACAATGTTCTGTTCAAACTCAGTTTAAAGATGTACAGATACATAGTGAAAAAACAATGTTCTGTTCAAACTCAGTCTGAAGATGTACAGATACATAGTGATTCTGTTCAAACTCAGTATAGAGATGTACAGATACATAGTGAACAACAATGTTCTGTTCAAACTCAGTAGAGAGATGTACAGATACATAGTGAACAACAATGTTCTGTTCAGAGTCAATATAGAGATGTACAGATACATAGTGAACAACAATGTTCTGTTTGAAGCAAGTACGGAGCTGTGCTGGTAATGGAAATGATAATATTGCTTATAGCCCAGCCGACCGCAAAGGGCCATATCAGGGCTGTCACCACTTTGACGTCAGCTCACACAGATACACATGCAACAACAATGTTCTGTTGATACATTAGTGCATGGGGCAGATGAGATTGAATTGAAGCTTCATACCACACCTTTCTATGTATCTGTATCTATCTTCTCTTCTTCTCCCCAGAGTAAGTAATGGCCCGCTCTCTCTCTCTCTCTCTCTCTCTCTCTCTCTCTCTCTCTCTCTCTCTCTCTCTCTCTCTCTCGCTGTGCCTGTCTGTCTGTCTGTCTGTCTCTTTCTCTCTGTTTTTCTGTCTGTCTGTCTGTCTGTCTCTCTCTCTCTCTCTCTCTTTCTTTCTTTCTTTCTTTCTTCTGTCTGTCTGTCTGTCTGTCTGTCTGTCTGTCTCTCTCTCTCTCTCTCTCTCTCTCTCTCTCTCTCTCTCTCTCTCTCTCTCTCTCTCTCCGTGTTGCCGTCTTTTTCTTTTCATTTTTCTTGTCGTCGGAAACCAATGGCGGAAACGAGCTCTCGGATCTTTCATTTACCCTCCACAAAAAACAATCCTAAAGGTCATGATGGGGGACCCTATTTTTCTCTGCATGTTTGCCACTGCTATGGGTGGATGTATGTGTATCAACTGATCAACAAAAACAATCCTAAAGGTCATGATGGGGGACCTATTTTCCTCTGCATGTTTGCCGCTGCTATGGATGGATGTATGTGTATCAACTGACATTGCCGCTGAAGGCAGGAAAAACACATCCACACTCATACACACATACGTGACTCTGTGTGTGTGTGTGTGTGTGTGTGTGTGTGTGTGTGTGTGTGTGTGTGTGTGTGTGTGTGTGTGGCGCGCGCGCGCGCGTGTGTGTGTGTGTGCGCGCGCAAGAGTGCGTGTGTGCGTGTGCGTGTATGTGGTGAGTATGCGTGCGTGCGTGCGAGTGTGTGGGCGAGCGTGCATGTGTGTGTGTGTGTGTGTGTGTGTGTGTGTGTGTGTGTGTGTGTGTGTGTGTGTACGTGTGTGTGTGTGTGTGTGTGTGTGTGTGTGTGTGTGTGTGTGTGTGTGTGTGTGTGCGCGTGTGTGTGGCCATATGAGTGTGCGCGTTTGAACGCGCGCGCGCACATGTAAATTAACTGACATTAACAGTGATAGCAGGACAGGCAGAGATGTAACAGATGGCGAGGGGCGGGGGGGGGGGGGGGGGGGGGGTGATGACTATGTATTTTGAGCCAGGCGAAGCGTATTATGCAGTGTACTGTCGCTGTTGTTACCCCGAGGCACAAAGACTTCCTTATCAGCCTAACGATCAGTAGCTAGGTTTAGAGGATATGAAGCGTGTGGATAATATGGGAGGAGGGAGAGTGTGTGACAGAGGATTGTTAGTGCGATGAGAGAGAGAGAGAGAGAAGAGAGAGAGAGAGAGAGAGACAGACAGACAGACAGACAGACAGACAGACAAAGACAGACAGACAGAGAGATAGAGAGAGAGAGGCTTCAAAGTCTGATGATCTGTGACCGCATTTCGTTTTTCAGATAAATCGTTTTGCAACCTTGTGGCTTTGAATCTTCTGTGTTATACGCGCTTCATTTTCCTCTGGTTGAAACGTTGATGTTGAAATCGGGAAGGAGGAGGGGAAACAAGAGACAAATATATATATATATATATATATATATATATATATATATATATAAGACTAGCCGATTTCTGTGGTGTGATACTGACCTTTCTGAAATATGCACCCGGAGTCTGTAGGTCTGAGCATCCAGCTTGATATGCTGCAGTGGGAAAACATCCCACTCCATCAAATGTTTGTCAGTTTGTTTGGTTTGTTTGCCAGGTCAGAGCGCTGCTGTCATGAAGATGAATGATAATCAACCCTTCATTTTTGCTCCATCCATCATAGAAACCTTTCGCCTGTCCTGACAGTGGGGAAGACAGAGATGAAGCAGCTGAGGAAGATGGTGGAGAACGATGCTCTGTTCTCCTGTTGAAGCTGTAGGATAAGATGGCTGCTCTGTCTTCACCCTTCAGTGATAACAACCTGGGATTGGAAGGGGTGGTTGGGTTTGGAAAGAGGTGTGTGTCGGGGTGGGGGGGTGGGGGGGGGGAATGAGGGTGGGGGTGATGTAATGAAGGAAAGGAAGAGGATGGTGATATGATCACAACGAAGCCGACTCTTTCTAATGGACGTGAGAGGAGGTCACGCATGTGTTTCATGTTTTCACGTCATTAAAACGTACAGCGCAGACTGTGTTCAACTGGAACCTGAACGAATTCAGTATGTTTACCCCCCTCCTCCGCCATTTCCCCCCCTCCCCCCCCCCCTCCCCCTCCTCGCCTGTAAGACAGGGGTTCTTTCTCTTGATTATAATAGTGGACTTAGTGAAACATAGACCAGCAGTGAAACATAGACCAATAGTGAAACACAGACCAGCAGTGAAACATAGACCAGCACTGAAAACTAAGAACCAGCAGTGAAACGTAGACCAGCAGTGAAACATAGACCAGCAGTGAAACATAAACCTCACTAAACCAAGGCCACAGACGTGGAGAGGACATCAAAAGTGAGGTCACCATGAGAGCAGGGCATGAAGGGCCACAGAGTTCGAGACTTTTTTTTATCCTGATCGATGAGAATGAGGATGATGAAGATGATGCTACGGATTTCCATTCCGGTCTGAGACTGCATGACATGGCTGTACTCTACGCTTCCTTTCATAATATATCCCGGCGTCAACCAGGCCCGAGAGATACAGCACCTGCAGTGTTGGTCAGGAAATTTGAGCAACACTCTCAGACACGCATCCATTAAGTGGATGAAACTCGACTGTGTGGTCCCAGTCTTCCAACTGAGCCCGTAGCAAACTCAACTCTGGGTAGGAGCCGATCGGAGCAGAAAAATCCCACATGACTCTGATGGGAATCGAACCCACGACCTCCCAGGCGGGAGTCTGCAACGCTAACCACTTCGCCACGGCGGCTGGTGGCATTCCTGATGTTTGTTGAACCTGTACAGCTCGTGGCAGACTTTAGGATGACCTTCATCCCCAACACAAACAGTAGCGGAGAAATTGTACACATCGTTGCCATACTAACTTCCAGACTGATCCAATCTGTTGTGTATTTGTGTATTGTAAGGAACCTGATTAAAAAGCAATGGAAAAACTTCTTCAGTATATTTCTTATGGTCTTTGAGACATGAGACATCACGAGGGCCAGTTAAAGGGCCTCATGTCAAACATCATATGCGTTTGCCAGATCGAGCCACACCACGTCGAGGTTCCTTTTCTCTGCCCCAGCTCTTTGGATTGCTTCCCGAGTCATAGTGGTATGTTGTGCATAGACCCTCTCTTCCCAAGTCATAGTGGTATGTTGTGCATAGACCCTTCTTCACAGTCATAGTGGTTGTTGTGCATAGACCCTCTCTTCCCATGTCATAGTGGCATGTTGTCATAGATCTCTCTTCCCAAATCATAGTGGCATGTTGTACATAGACCCTCTCTTCCAAGTTCATAGTGGCATGTTGTGCATAGACCCTTCTTCCTAAGTCATAGTGGCATGTTGTACATAGACCCTCTCTTCCCATGTCATAGTGGCATGTTGTACATAGATTCTCTTCCCAATCATAGTGCTATGTTGTACATAGACCCCTCTTCCCAAGTATAGTGGCATGTTGTGCATAGACTCTCTTCCAAGCCCTAGTGGCATGTTGTACATAGACTCTCTTCCATGTCATAGTGGATGTTGTACATAGATTTCTCTTCCAAGTCATAGTGTATGTTGTACATAGATCTCTCTTCGCATGTCATAGAGGTATGTTGTACATAGATCTCTCTTCGCATGGCATAGTGGTATGTTGTACTTAGATTCTCTTCCAAAGTCATAGTGGTATGTTGTACATAGATCTCTCTTCCAAATTTATAAGGTATGTTGTACATAGTCTCTCTTCCATGCATAGTGGATGTTGTACTTAGATTTCTCTTTCCCAATCATAGTGGTATGTTGTACATAGTCTCTCTTTCCCAAATCATAGTGACATGTTGTACATAGATCTCTCTTTCCAAATCATAGTGAATGTTGTACATAGATCTCTCTTTCCAAATCATAGTGACATGTTGTACATAGATCTCTCTTTCCAAATCATAGTGCATGTTGTACATAGATCTCTCTTTCCAAATCATAGCGGCATGTTGTACATAGATCCTCTCGACATGGCTTTTTTTCTGGACTAACAAATTCAAGTACTGATTTTCTGTGAGGCATTTAGTCAGGTGTTATATAAATAAGTGCACATCAGGATTTAAAAGAAAAATTAGGGTACGCTTTACTGTAAAGAGGTTTGAGGTAATCTATATTAAATCATGCGGCCAACAAATAATAATAATAATCATCATCATCATCATTATAATCATCATCATCATTATCATCATCATCGTCGTCGTCGTCGTCGTTGTCGTCGTCGTCATCATCATCATCATCATCATTATCACAATCATCACCACCTCCACCATCATCATCATTAAAATTATTGCTTTTGTTATTATTATTGTTGATATGTTGTTGTAATTTTTATTGTCGTTATTATTATTATCATTATTATTATTACTATTATCATTATTATTATTATTGTTATTATTATTATCTTTATTACTATTAATCATTATTATTATCATTGTCGTCGTCGTCGTCGTCGTCGTCATCATCATCATCATTATTGTCGTCTCGTCGTACTCGTCGTCGTCATCGTTATCGTCATCGTTGTCGTCGTAGTCGTCGTTATTTTTTAAATTTTTTTTATCATAATCATTATTACATTGCACAGACAGCAACACACCTCCATGGGACAAACGTACCTGGACGCCATACACACCGAAGAAAAACCACAGACTCACATGGTTCATACAAACAGAGAAAAGTGCCATGCAAAGTAACACATCGAGGACAAAGGTCAAAGTCCGGAAGATCAAAATACACTCCAAACATTCCTCGGGCATCCTCTCCTGAGGAATCTTGCTCTCCTCCACGAACAAGGAGAGGTTGACCCCCCTGGACCATGCCATCATCCGGATTGTCTTGTTTGCTAGTGTCACGAGGGAGACGGCAAAACAGTGTTTGGTGCACAAAGAATAAGCAGCGTATGTTCTGCTGCTTCCTGTGTGACCGACTTCAGTCTGAAGTTCAAAACCAATTCATGTATGTTCCCCAGGCTACCTTAGACTGACAAACCTTGTCTCATGGAGTCGGTTTTTCTGAGCCAATGAATAGCGTTGCTCGTGAACACGTGACCACCCCTCGGTTGAAAATCAAACGGCAGACGAGGACGAGGCAGGCTCGTTAGTGAAATGTTTGTTTCTGGTCGATTTAATTGCATGGTCATGTGATGTGTTGGTTTGACACCAGACAGAAGATTGACAGACACAGAGACCACGTGACTTGTGTGTTGACACCAGATAGAAGATTGACAGACACAAAGACCACGTGACTTGTGGGTTAACACCAGATAGGAGACTGACACGAACAGAGACCACGTGACTTGTGTGTTGACACCAGATAGAAGATTGACAGACACAGAGACCACGTGACTTGTGGGTTAACACCAGATAGAAGATTGACAGACACAGAGACCACGTGATTTGTGGGTTGACACCAGATAGAAATCTGACACGAACAAAGACAGGATGACGAGTTGGTTGTCATCAATCAAAAAGCCGAATAACTAGAAAATAGAGAACAGGAAAAAAAACGGGAACAAATGTAGAAAAAACGGGCACAATGGATTAAAAAAACAAACAAAAAAGAAGCAATAAACCTTGGCTTGCACTTCCTCTTCAGCGTTCCAGTATCTGGTAGCGTGTGAACTCGTTTTACCCTGTTGGGATACTCACACTATACTCGAGAGTATAGCCAGTTCACTGGTCTTGCCAGTTGTTGGGCAGTGTGCAATGAGGTGTAACCGCTCCACACTGACATTTTGTCGTGGGCACTAATTGGTGTGGCTGGCCTGTCGAAAACAGAGTGGCCAATTAGCCATTGCTCTCAATGAGTGGCGACTCGTGAGGACATGGTGGGGACATTGCCCTTTGACCTGACCTTGCTGACCTTTCCGCGGACAAAATGAGGCTGTCCACAAACACACAATCACAGCAATAACAATAATGATAACCACAGTACTACCACTACGACTGCTGCTACCACCGCCCCTACCATCATCACCATCAAAAACAATCATTACTACTGCCACTGCTACTGCCATCACTACTGCCACTGCTTCTGCCATTACTACTGCCACTGTTTCTGTCATTACTACTGCCACTGCTACTG
>CM065728.1:73036401-73058901 GCA_033310375.1 Conus canariensis | reverse complement strand
CTCTCTTCTCTCTCTCTCTCTGTCTTATTGTCTCCGTCTCCGTGTCTCTCTGTGTCTCTGTCTCTGTCTGTCTGTCTGTCTTTCTGTCTGTCTTTCTGTCTGTCTGTCTCTCTCTCTCTCTCTCTCTCTCTCTCTCTCTCTCTCTTTCTTTCTCTCTCTCGCTCTCGCTCGCTCTAGTCCTCACGGGGCAAGGGCCGGAAAAAAAAAAAGCATGTGTTTGCTTATCTGTTACCCTTGGAAATAAAGATTATCATATCATCATCATCATCGCTCCCTCTCCTTCTCTGTCTCTCTTGTCTCGCTCTCTCTCTCTCTCTCTCTCTCTCTCTCTCTCTCTCTCACACACACACACACACACACACTACACACACACACACACCCACACCACACCACCACAACACAACACACACACACACACACACACACACGCACGCACGCACGCACGCACGCACGCACGCACACGCGCGCGCGCGCACGCACGCACCACAACACAACACACACACACACACACACACACACACACACACACACACACACACACACACACACTGTATATCCTATCCTCTGAAAAGACCACATGCCCACCACAATCCCTCCTGCATAATACGTCAAACTCAATCATCACCGCCTTCATCCCCCCCCCTTCCTTCCTAAAACCATCCCCTCCTCCCCACCTCCACCCCCCTGATGAGGCTGTTGCCGCCAATGACCCGCCAGGTCCAGCATACCTGTGTGGACCTACACAACGAGCATCACGTGCAATGGCTGGGGGCCGCCTCCTCTACTGAGTGACTTGTGAACTGTGAGGGAGCACTTCAACACAGGGTCCCTTCTCTCTGTCTCTGTCTGTCTGTCTGTCTGTCTGTCTGTCTGTCTGTCTGTCTGTCTGTCTGTCTGTCTCTCTCTCTCTCTCTCTCTCTCTCTCTCTCTCTCTCTCTCTCATACTCTCTCTCTCCCAATACAGAATCTCTCTCACCCTCTCACACGCATTTCTCTCTCTCTCTCTCCTCCTCTCCTCTCTCTCCTCTTCTCTTCTCTCTCTCTTCTCTCTCTCTCTCTCCCAATACAGAGCTCTCTTCTGTCTGTCTGTCTGTCTGTCTGTCTGTCTGTCTTCTCTCTCTCTCTCTCTCTCTCTTCTCTCTCTCTCTCATTCTCTCTGTCTTTCTGTCTGTCTGCCTCTGTTTTCTGTATCTGTCTCTCTCTCCTCTTAATACAGAGTCTCTCTCGCATTCTCTCTCCCATTCTCTGTCTCTCTCTTCTCTGTCTCTGTCTCTGTCTTCTGTCTCTCTTGTCTCTGTATCGCTCTCTCTGTGTGTCTCTGTCTGTCTCGTCTTCTCGTGTCTGTCTTTCATTATCTCTCTCTTTCTCTCCTAGTACAGTTCTACTCCCTCCTCTACTCTCTCTCTCTCTCTGCTCTCTTCTTCATACAGAGTTGTCTGTGTGTGTGTGTGTGTGTGTGTGTGTGTGTGTGTGTGTGTGTGTGTGTTGTGTGGTGGTGTGTGGTGTGTGTGTGTGTGTGGTGTGTGTGTGTGTGTGGTGGTGCGCGCGGTGTGTGTGTGTGTGTGTGTGTGTGTGTGTGTGTGTGGTGTGTGTGTGTGTGTGTGTGTGTGTGTGTGTGTGTGTGTGGTGTGGGCGTGGCGTGTGTGTGTGTGTGTGTGTGGTAACTAAAAAAAAATGGCTCAAACTACTTGGTAAAGAGATCCCCAAACAGTTCGTACTTCAATTAGCATTAACATGTTTCTTTTTTTTCTGATGAATCATGAATTGCAAAATGAAGAAGGAAGGGAAAGAAGTAGAACGGAAGATGTAGTGTTGCTGGTGGCGGTGGTAGTAGTAGTAGTAGTAGTAGTAGTAGTAGTAGTAGTAGTAGTAGTAGTAGTAGTAGTAGTAGTAGTAGTGGGAGAAGAAGGAGGAGGAGAGGGTAAAAAAAGAGAGAGAAAGAAAGAAAAGGAAAGGAAAGAAAGAAAACAGAAAAAAATCTTTAGAATAAGAAGAAGAAGAAGGAGAAGAAGAAGAAGAAGAAGAAGAAGAAGAACAACAACAACAACAACAAGACAACAACAACGACATCGACAACGACAACAAGAATAACAACAACATAAGCAACAAGATCAACAGAAACAACATGATGAAGACATGATAAAACGAAAAAGATAAAACTGAGAAGGAGAACATGTTTCAAGAAGAAAATGCACAGAGAGAGAGAGAGAGACAGACAGACAGACAGACAGACAGAACAGACACAGACAGAGACAGGCAGACAGACGGCGACATAGACTTAAAAGTACCATTCAGAATGGGGAGACATCAACATTATTTTCCGCAGATACATAAACCAGAACATGCCCAAATTTATCGCCTAGCAACAGATGTGCATAAAGTTCCCTTCAATCATCAGAGATCGTTCACTGATTGACTGACCCGAGGAGAGAAAAAAAAAAACGAGAACAGGGGCATCAGAACAACGACAACGACACGACCTATAACGCCTCCAAGACCTAAAAAAAAAAAAAAAAAAAACAACCAACTTAGAAACAACAAAAGAGGAAGACGAAGGACTAGAGATGAGTAGTGGTGATAAGTGTGGTTATATCAACAGATGAGTAGTGGTGATAAGCGTGGTTGTAGCATTATGATCAACAGAATCTCAGACATCTAAAACTAACACAATAAAAAAAAAGCCACAAACGCTTCCAATCTGAGAGGGCTTACAGTTCTTACGAGCTAACAAAAACAAGTGTTCAAAGTTATTCCTGAAACACCTGTTGTAGAAACATTTCCCAGCCGTCAAACAGTAGTCAGCCAATCAACACAGCGATTCAAACGCACGCGCGCAACACACACACACACACACACACACACACACACACACACACACACACACACACACACACACACACCGCGCACGCACGCACGCACGCACACACGCACTCACTCACTCACTCACTCACACACACACACACACACACACACACACACACACACACACACACACACACACACCGTTAAAATACAAAAAAAGCAAAACTATACAGAGAGCGATGGACCAGACATGCAACCAACCAATCAACCAGTCGACCAACCAGCCAACCAACCAAGCAACCAATCAACCAAACAGCCAACCTGCCAACCAGCCAACCAGCCAACCGGTGTACCAGCCAAGCAACCCACCAATTAACCAAACAACCAACCATTCTTGCAACCAATCAATCAACCACCGAGCCAACCAATCCACCGGCCAAGCAAGCAAGCAAGGAATCTACCAGCTAAGCAACCAACCAACCAAGCAACCAACCAACCCCAAGCAATCAGCCAACCAACCAATCCACTACCCAACCAATCAACCCACCAACCAACCAACCAACCAACCAACCAACCAATCAACCTTGCAATCCATCAATCCACTCACCCATCCACCGACCCACCAACCAATGCTTTCCTCATACCGTTCACTGACGTGGCCATCTCCGCTGTCCTTGACCTTGGGACCCGGAGAGGTCGTCCTGTCATCCATCGCCCCGGACACCACACTGACGGACACCGCTTCTCCCACCATGACCACGCCGACCACCAGGGCCACAACCAACGCCATCAGTGACGGCCACAGCGACCACATCCTCTCCCTGGTCAATGGGGGGAAATTTGGGGTTGGCCACTATCCTCAGCCTGTCTACAAGATGGGTGTTCTATGTCCTGGCCGCCACACTGTCCAGGTCTTGGACACTTGCCGCCTGTCCTGTCTGTCCTGCGGTCAGGTGTGGTCAGCGTAGGTCGCCTTAATGACGTGCTGTGTCTCCATGAGAAGGGTCAAGACACGTTAGTCTGTGCTGTTTTTGTTGTTTACGACAATTCTTAGGATCTCGCAGAGAATAGGTCAGGCAGAATTAGTCTGTGGTGTTCTGCGTAGACACTTTTGACACTATGGTTATTGGGACTCTCTCACACAATATGAGAGAAAGGTTAGTCTCTGGTAGTCTTGATACAAGTCCGCACACGATGTTTGTTGGACTGTGCCAGAGAGGAGGTAAGACAGGTTAGTCTGTCGTGTTCTTGTTAAAGGCTGGCACACAACGTCCGTTGGACTGTCCCAGAGAGGAGGTAAGACAGGTTAGTCTGTCGTGTTCTTGTTAAAGGCTGGCACACAACGTCTGTTGGACTGTGCCAGAGAGGAGGTAAGACAGGTTAGTCTGTCGTGATCTTGTTAAAGGCTGGCACACAACGTCTGTTGGACTGTGCCAGAGAGGAGGTAAGACAGGTTAGTCTGTCGTGTTCTTGTTACATTCTGGAGAAAGATGTTTGATGGACTTTTCCCACGGAACAGGAAAAACACGTTCGTCTGTAGTGTTCTTGTTATAGGTTGGCACACGATGTGTGTTGGACTCTCTCCCAGAGAGCAGGTAAGACAGGTCAGTCTCTCGTGTTCTTGTTATAGGTTGGCACACGATGTCTGTTGGACTCTTCCACAGAACAGGTAAGACAGGTTAGTCTGTAGCGTTCTTGTTAAAAGCTGGCACACGATGTCTGTTGAACTCTCCCAAGGAACAGGTAAGACAGGTTAGTCTGAAGTGTTCTTGACGTAGGCCAGTATACGACGTCTAGTGGACTCCCACTGTTGTTGGAAAGTACAGCTGAGTGGTCAGAAACTACTGCTTGTTCCTCTTCAGTCGTCTTGTCCTACAACTACAAGTTAGCCACTTTGTACCTCTTTCTGACTTCCCGTACTCAAAGATAGGGCATATTAGAAAAAAAAAAAAAAGAAAAAGATACACCCGAAGGTGCGGGTGGGACTCACGGAAGTACTGTCCTCAACTGCCAAACAAACCAGCTGGGAGCAATCCTGCACCACCCTTGGAAGCCTGCGCTGTGGTCATTTAGAGTGCAGACACGTACAGTGCATTCCATGAAGACGTCAAGGGACATAGCTGCTCGCTGGCAGATGCCAATTTATAATGATTATTGGATGTGACATGACAGAACCTCCACGGGAGTGTTCCCTTGGGTGCACCTACCCATAATTATGACTGCAAGAGCCCATCGGCGAAGAACGCCACCGTCAAGCAACTGCCGTGTGCATCCCAAAGCGGACGTTGTAGCATTGGAAGATCACATGGAGATGAAACAATCGAGCATTCCTGAGAACTCCCCATTGCCCCTGAAGAACCACGATAGACAGTCAGACCAGATTGGCCAGTTGGCCTGTCCGGAATGTATTTCATCAGAACTACCTGTCCTTCAAGCCCATCCTATCGGCCACGACAAAGGATGAAAGTCCCAGAGGCAGAGAACACAAGTCCTGACAGGGCAACGTGAAGAACTGGGCTTTAAAAGTATTTGAAATAACTCCGCCAGTTTACATGAACAAACAAATAACAAGACAAAACATAACGCGTTTCGATCTCTTAGGTCCTCTTCAGCCCAAGATAAACAACACTCCGGACAACAAAAATGAAGAACGAGCAATCACCTATCCTCTCAAAGTTCTTCTCAGTGAAGAACTGGGACAGAGACAGGACGTAGGATGCAGGATTTACGACGACAACCACGGACTGCAGAGTCCATCCTGTCGCCCCTTTGAACACCTGTCATCGACAAGGATGCCTACTGTCCTTGCAGGAGGAGGACCACGAACTCTCCAGTCAGAAGATGGAACATACGAACTCCGAAACTCTCTGAGGCCTTTGGCCTGCCCATACACATGCAGTGCCTACAGTAAGGAATCGAAGACTGGTGGGTGAAGAGGGTGTCTCTTGGACCCAGCCTCAGCCTGCATGCACAGAGCGTCCCCAGGACTCCATCCATGGGCAAGAAGGACCAGCCAGTAGAATCGTCTGCGGGACTGTCCTCACAATCACAGAAGTTAAGTCAGCCCTTTAGAACTTTATTTGGACTCAAAGATGAGGCAGCTGTAGCATACTACACTACACTACACTACACTACACTACACTACACTACACTACACTACACTCTGCACTGCACTGCACTGCACTACACTACACTACTCTACACTACACTACACTACACTACACTACACTACACTACACTACACTACACTACACTACACTGCAGATGAGGCAGCTACAACGTACTACAGAAAGAGAGTGAAGAAGGAGAACTGGAACAAGGTGAGCGCGGGAAGGGGAATGTGAAATCAGCTCTGAACCATCGCCTTACGGTAGGTCTTCCTTCACTGTAACGTCGTCAACACTGATATCGCCATAGTCCCTTACGTCAAGAAAACAAACGACCACTTCGCTTTCAGCTCTTAATAAACAGAGGTACACACAGACAGCATATAAACAGGTCATGGTGCAGACAGGTTGGTAGGTTAGTGGAATGAACATTAAAAAGATAGATAGACCATGGTGCAGTTAGGCTGGTAGGTTAATAGTTTACTTAAAGAGATTGATAGACCAACGTTGGTAGGTTAGTGGAATGAACATTAAAGAGATATGTAGACCATGGCGCAGACAGGTTGGTAGGTTAGTGGAATGAACCATCGCCATCAGTCGAAGTTAAAGAGATAGATAGACCATGGTGCAGACAGGTTGGTAGGTTAGTGGAATGAACCTTAGTTAAAGAGATATATAGACCATGGTGCAGATAGGTTGGTAGGTTAAAAGGTTACTTAAAGAGATAAATAGACCAAGGTTGGTAGGTTAGTGGAATGAACGTTAGTTAAAGAGATATATAGACCATGGTCCAGACAGGTTGATAGATTAATAGGTTACTTAAAGAGATAGATAGACCAAGGTTGGTAGGTTAGTGGAATGAATGTTAGTTAAAGAGATAGATAGACCATGGTGCATATAGGTAAGTAGTTTAGTGGAATGAACGTTATCTAAAGAGACAGACAGACCAAGGTTGGTAGTTTAGTGGAATGAACGTTACTTAAAGGGAGAGATAGAACAAGGTTGGTAGTTTAGTGGAATGAACGTTAAAGAGATATACAGACCATGGTGCAGATAGGTTAATAGGTTAGTGAAATAGTTAAAGAGATATATTGACCATAGTGCGTGCGTGTGTGTGTGTGTGTGTGTGTGTGTGTGTGTGTGTGTGTGTGTGTGTGTGTGTGTGTGTGTGTGTGTATGTTCGCATGCGCGCGCATACTATTCAGGCATGCGCCTGTGAGTGAAAATATTTCGTGTGCCATGAGCGAAATCGATGAAAAGCAAAACAGAAGTGGTTACAAAACTTGGAGCAATACACGCATACCTGTATGCGACACATCTGTGTCAACAGTGAGGCTATAACCAGCTGAGACCAGCTGTGCGGTGTGGCGCTGCCTGGTGTGAACTGTAGCAACGTAGACACAACACAAACTGGTACAGAGTGGAGGGGGAAGGGAGGGAGGAAGAAAACGACAAAACTAGGAAAGGAGAAAATGCAGGAATGGAGAGAGAGAAGGAGGATAATCGGGAGGGAAGGAGGGAGGGAAAGATTGGAAGACGGGTAGGAGTAAAAAAAAAAAAATCTGTGTACTGTCAAGGTAAATCGGAAAAGTTCGCGAAGAAAAAAAAGGCAACATTCAAATAAACACACACACACACACATCTGAATATTCAACACGCACCGATGTGGACGGATTGTGAAGAAAAGCATCACGTAAGCCAACCACCTGTCACTGAGATTATGAACATGGCTCTCCGCTGTTCAAAGAGAGCGCCATGAACACACACACACACACACACACACACACACACACACAACAGCGCGCGCGCACACACTGTTGAATATCATCAGCACACACACACACACACACACAAACACCGACACACGCGCGCACTGTTGCTGTGCATCAACACACACAGAGGCACTGCAGAGTATGTAGGCCGGGTCAGGGCTGTTCAATACACACGTGCCCTCCCTCCCGATCCACAAGGCTCGCCGGTCATTGACTGAATGATGGCGTCCCTCTCTGCACCCCCCCCCCCCCCCCCCCCCCCCCCGACAGCTGCCTCCCCCCCCCCACACAGAGAGAGAGAGAGAGAGAGAGAGAGAGAGAGCCTGTTTGAAGACCCACAAGACACACGACGTTCGCACACACCACTTTTCGAGGCGCCGCGCGAGTTCCCTCACTCAGCTTGCCAACACATAGCTACAGCAGCTGCAGGAGCTGTAACTGTTCCCCCATTACAGTGCTCCACTCATCAGCAAGATGCGATATTGAGCGGCTTTCAAGACCAGTAACTCTGTTCAGGAGGCAGCCTTGAGATGCGGGAATGCGAGTGTTCAGTTTCACTCGCTTATAAACCTCATCGGCAGCAATACAGCATCGTGCGGCGGTTTTGAACGGAGGGGGAAGAGAGTACCAGAGGCGTAGGGCTGTTGTGTCTGTCTCCCTCCCACCTGTGCTGTCAGAGGGAGAGAGACAGCACGCTGGTTTCACAGCGTTTCCATGGGCGGCATCAGTAGGGGCTGGGTGGGGGTGGGGTGGGTAGGGGTGGGGAGTTCTAAATGACTATTGTCAGACAAAGGTAGACCCTTCCCACTTTCTCTGTAGCTTTGGCATCGTCACTGAAATACTGGGCTTTTTTTTTTCAAGAATGAAGTGGGCGCTTGACTGTGTTGAAGTAGTGGGGTGGACAGGGGTACTTGCTGACCACTTTTTAATCATCACCATGAGGAAATTCATATGGAGGTACTGATTTACCACTGACATACCAAGATGAAAGGAGTTGAATGCTGTTTTGTAATCATCATTGACATGCTAAGATGGAAAGAATTACTTGCTAACTGCTTTGTAATCATCATTGACATGCTCAGATGGAAGGAGTTACTTGCTATCTGCTTTGTAATCATCATTGACATGCTCAGATGGAAGGAGTTACTTGCTATCTGCTTTGTAATCATCATTGACATGCTAAGATGGAAGGAATTACTTGCTATCTGCTTTGTAATCATCATTGACATGCTAAGATGGAAGGAATTACTTGCTATCTGCTTTGCTGGTAGCTGCTTTTGTAATCGTCATTGAAATACCGAGGCAGTGTGAGTTACTTGTTAACTGCTTTTTAATTTCTGAAATACTAAGATGGAAAGAGTTACTTGCAAACTGCTTAGTAATCACTGAAATATCAAGATAAATGGAAGATACTGCTAAGTGATCATCACTGAAATGCTAGGAGTTACTTGCTGGCTGCTTTGGAATCATGGAAATGCTAAGACGGAAGGAGTTACTTGCTGACTTCTTTGGAATCATGGAAATGCTAAGACGGAAGGAGTTACTTGCTGGCTGCTTTGGAATCATGGAAATGCTAAGACGGAAGGAGTTACTTGCTGACTGCTTTGTAATCATGGAAATGCTAAGACGGAAGGAGTTACTTGCTGACTTCTTTGGAATCATGGAAATACTAAAATGGAAGGAGTTACTTGCTGACTGCTTTGGAATCATGGAAATGCTAAAATGGAAGGAGTTACTTGCTGACTGCTTTGAAATCATGGAAATGCTAAGACGGCAGGAGTTACTTGCTGACTGCTTTGTAATCGTCAGAAACTTGGGCACAGTTCCTCACACATTTCAACCAGGGAGAAAAGATCTGAAATGGTCATTTCTCAATAACAAATGAAGTATAACATCAATGGTGAAGTTTCCCTACTGTGCTCAGGTGTCAATCTATTTACAGCAGCTGTAGCTTCCCTTTTGTAGTCTGGTGTCAGTGTATTTACAACAACTAAAGTGTTCCTACTACAGGCTGGCCTCAGTCCATCGACGGCCACTGAAGTTTTCCCTTTGTAGTAGCCTATGTACAGCAGCTGTAGTTTGACGTCAATCTATTTACAGTGACTGAAATTTTCCTTCAGTTGTCTGATGTCAGTCTGTTTACAGATACTGAAGTTTTCCGGTTGTTGTCTGATGCCACTCTGTTTACAACACCAGACTACTGAGGGGAAACATCAACTGCTGTGAATAGATTGTCACCAGACTACAGATGAAAACCTTCAGTCGCTGTAAATAGATTGACACCAGACTACAGATGAAAACCTTCAGTCGCTGTAAATAGATTGTCACCAGACTACAGATGAAAACCTTCTGTCGCTGTAAATAGATTGACACCAGACTACAGATGAAAACCTTCAGTCGCTGTAAATAGATTGTCACCAGACTACAGATGAAAACCTTCAGTCGCTGTAAATAGATTGTCACCAGACTGCAGATGAAAACCTTCAGTCGCTGTAAATAGATTGACACCAGACTGCAGATGAAAACATTCAGTCGCTGTAAATAGATCTGAATATATTTTCAGCAGGTAAACTATAGGACTGCATGAGGAAATCTTCTGTAGCTGTAAATGGACTGACAACAGACTACAGTGGCGGCACTTCAGTTGTTTTATGACGATAGTGGTACCAGGAGCACGTGAGAAAAGTGCCAGAGGAAGAAGACGCGGGGGTGATGGGAGGAGAGAGAGAGAGAGAGAGAGAGAGAGAGAGAGAGAGAGAGAGAGAGAGAGAGAATGTGGAGGGGAAGAAGGACATCCATCATTCACACTGACTGTCACTGGTTCTGCTGAGGCTGCTGCCTGTTCGTGCTCTCTGGGTCATTCCTCGCTCATTCTCTTCACCGCTTTCCCTTCTTCTTCTTCATTGGCAGCCTGTTCGACCACAAATGATTGGATACGGGAGAGAGAGAGAGGGAGAGAGAGAGAGAGAGAGGGGGGGAGGGGGGAGCGGGAGAGAGAGGGAGTGAGATGAAGAGAGGGTGAGTCCGGGAGGTTAGGGTTAGGGTTAGGTGGGAGCTGGAGAGTGACAGTCAGACAGACAGACAGAGAGACAGATAGACAAAACAGTAAGACACAGAGAGAGAGAGAGAGAGAGAGAGAGAGAGAGAGAGACAGACAGACAGACAGACAGACAGACAGAGAGGGAGAGAGAAGGGGGAAGAAAGAGGGAGGGGAGCATGAAACAGAAACAAAAACAAACAGTACAAAAATGATAGCGATCAATCAGGGGAAAAAAGGACCATTACAAGTAATTAGAACACGCCATTACAAGTAATTAGAACACACCATTACAAGTCATTAGAACACACCATTGCAATTAATTAGAACACACTTCTGCAAATTAAAGCAGGAGGAGGGAAAGGTTAGAGGGGGGGGGGGGGGAAGGAGAACTGGGAGGAAGGGTGGGTGCGGAGGGGATTAAAGGTCAGCAGATTTTTTTTCAAGCTTGATGTACACTGATGGACTCTGGAACTGAGTTTTCTGGAACTGAGAGAGAGAGAGAGAGAGAGAGAGAGAGAGGTCAGTTTATCTGATCTGTAGTCAGGCTTGTGGCGAGTCGGTGCTGGCAGCGTGGTTGAAATCTGAGAGGTTGATCAAACAAACCCGTCTGGTGCCTCTAGCAGCTATCAACTCTGTAGCTTGAGGAGAAGGCGGTACAGCTCAGCATCAATAGACAGACACGTATTCACAACACGACTGATTTGGAAACGTGTTGACAACACACAACTGCCAACACCAACATGACTGTCATTCCAAAGGAGAGAGAGAGAGAGAGAAAAGAGAGAGAGAGAGAGAGAGAGAGGAGAGAGAGAGAGAGAGAGAGAGAGAGAAGAGAGAGAGAGACGTAGACAGAGACAGAGAAAGAGACAGAGAGATAGATAGATAGAGAGAGACAGAGACAGAGAGAAAGAGAGAGAATCCATTGACCTGTAGCCAGAACAGAGGGCAGTATATTCTGGGATTGCGGCGGAAAGCCAGGAGTCTGATGGTTGTTATCGGGACAAACAAAGTATTCTTTTTATCGTCTGGCCATCGTCCTGAGAAAGGGCTCAGAGAAACAGATAGCGAGCACTGAGAAAGCCTGCCACGGACATACAGCAAGTGAAGAAGAACAGAAGAAACATTCAGTGCTGCATACTGCTATCATCATTGACATTGACATAAAGAATATGTTGATTATGTAAAGAAAATTAAGGAGAAACATTTTGGTGAAACATACAGTTGACAGTACTACCATGAGAATCACCACAAGACAAGGATGATTAGAATGCTTGGCGTGAGCATGTGTGCGCACGCACACACAACATTCCTCACACACACACACACACACACACACACACACACACACACACACACACACACACACACACACATGCACACATACACACACACATGCACACACACACACACACACACCACAACACACACACACACACACACATGCAGAGAGAGAGAGAGAGAGAAAGAGAGAGAGTGAGTGAGAGAGAGACGCAATACAATCCGTATTTTCTCTTCTCATCCAGTCTGCCCAGTGCCAGACACAGGATGGAACTTTGACCGTTTCACCCCTGTTCTTATCATCACTATCACCATCCTTAGCAGCAACAGTGACGTCACCCCCATCATTACCATCATCACTCTCATTCCCCAAGCAGTTAGCTGTCCTCTGGCCGTAGTGTGACGTCACCACCCTCATGACAATCATCACTCTCATTCCCCAAGCAGTTAGCTGTCCTCTGGCCGTAGTGTGACGTCACCACCCTCATGACAATCATCACTCTCATTCCCCAAGCAGTTAGCTGTCCTCTGGCCGTAGTGTGACGTCACCACCCTCATGACAATCATCACTCTCATTCCCCAAGCAGTTAGCTGTCCTCTGGCCGTAGTGTGACGTCACCACCCTCATGACAATCATCACTCTCATTCCCCAAGCAGTTAGCTGTCCTCTGGCAGTAGTGTGACGTCACCACCCTCATGACAATCATCACTCTCATTCCCAAGCAGTTAGCTGTCCTCTGGCAACAAGTAGTGCAGCCAACAAGTCAGTAGGTCACTGGTCAGAAGGTCGCAGGTCAGAAGGTCGCCCGCTATCTGTGTCAGTGGCCAGGCATCCCGCTGTTACTGAAACGGCAGTTATCCCCTCTCCTCTCTCTCTCTCTCTCTCTCTCTCCTCTCTCTCTCTCTGATGATTCTTCTCTGTCTCTCCCTGTCTCTGTCTGTCTCTGTCTGTCTCTGTCTCTGTCTCTGTCTCTCTCTCTCTCTCTGTCTCTGTCTCTGTCTCTCTCTCCTCTCTCTCTCTCTCTCTACTTAAATCTCTCTCTCCCTCCTCCTCTCTCTCTCTCTCTCTCTCTCTCTCTCTCTCTCTCTCTCATGAAAACTTTATTGTCTATTCCTCATACCTTCCATCGATAGTAGTTTATATCTCGTTATTTTGCTCCACAACCTCAACATTCCTAACACCTCCACATTTCGCCAAGCCCCTTACCCTATTTTCTTATTCTCACCCGACCCCTGGCAATGGTCAGGAGGCTGTCTCCTTTCATCTCTCACCCACCCTGGGCAATGGTCAGGAGGCTGTCTCCTTTCATCTCTCACCCACCCTGGGCAATGGTCAGGAGGCTGTCTCCTTTCATCTCTCACCCGACCCCTGGGCAATGGTCAGGAGGCTGTCTCCTTTCATCTCTCACCCCACCCCTGGGCAATGGTCAGGAGGCTGTCTCCTTTCATCTCTCACCCGACCCCTGGGCAATGGTCAGGAGGCTGTCTCCTTTCATCTCTCACCCCACACCTGGGCAATGGTCAGGAGGCTGTCTCCTTTCATCTCTCACCCCACCCTGGGCAATGGTCAGGAGGCTGTCTCCTTTCATCTCTCACCCCACCCCTGGGCAATGGTCAGGAGGCTGTCTCCTTTCATCTCTCACCCCACCCCTGGGCAATGGTCAGGAGGCTGTCTCCTTTCATCTCTCACCCGACCCCTGGGCAATGGTCAGGAGGCTGTCTCCTTTCATCTCTCACCCGACCCCTGGGCAATGGTCAGGAGGCTGTCTCCTTTCATCTCTCTCACCCCACCCTGGGCAATGGTCAGGAGGCTGTCTCCTTTCATCTCTCACCCGACACCTGGGCAATGGTCAGGAGGCTGTCTCCTTTCATCTCTCACCCGACCCCTGGGCAATGGTCAGGAGGCTGTCTCCTTTCATCTCTCACCCGACCCCTGGGCAATGGTCAGGAGGCTGTCTCCTTTCATCTCTCACCCGACACCTGGGCAATGGTCAGGAGGCTGTCTCCTTTCATCTCTCACCCCACCCCTGGGCAATGGTCAGGAGGCTGTCTCCTTTCATCTCTCACCCCACCCCTGGGCAATGGTCAGGAGGCTGTCTCCTTTCATCTCTCACCCCACCCCTGGGCAATGGTCAGGAGGCTGTCTCCTTTCATCTCTCACCCCACCCCTGGGCAATGGTCAGGAGGCTGTCTCCTTTCATCTCTCACCCCACCCCTGGGCAATGGTCAGGAGGCTGTCTCCTTTCATCTCTCACCCCACCCCTGGGCAATGGTCAGGAGGCTGTCTCCTTTCATCTCTCACCCCACCCCTGGGCAATGGTCAGGAGGCTGTCTCCTTTCATCTCTCACCCGACCCCTGGGCAATGGTCAGGAGGCTGTCTCCTTTCATCTCTCACCCCACCCCTGGGCAATGGTCAGGAGGCTGTCTCCTTTCATCTCTCACCCCACCCCTGGGCAATGGTCAGGAGGCTGTCTCCTTTCATCTCTCACCCGACCCCTGGGCAATGGTCAGGAGGCTGTCTCCTTTCATCTCTCACCCCACCCCTGGGCAATGGTCAGGAGGCTGTCTCCTTTCATCTCTCACCCCACCCCTGGGCAATGGTCAGGAGGCTGTCTCCTTTCATCTCTCACCCCACCCCTGGGCAATGGTCAGGAGGCTGTCTCCTTTCATCTCTCACCCCACCCCTGGGCAATGGTCAGGAGGCTGTCTCCTTTCATCTCTCACCCGACACTGGGCAATGGTCAGGAGGCTGTCTCCTTTCATCTCTCACCCCACCCCTGGGCAATGGTCAGGAGGCTGTCTCCTTTCATCTCTCACCCGACCCCTGGGCAATGGTCAGGAGGCTGTCTCCTTTCATCACTCACCCGACCCCTGGGCAATGGTCAGGAGGCTGTCTCCTTTCATCTCTCACCCGACACCTGGGCAATGGTCAGGAGGCTGTCTCCTTTCATCTCTCACCCGACACCTGGGCAATGGTCAGGAGGCTGTCTCCTTTCATCTCTCACCCCACCCCTGGGCAATGGTCAGGAGGCTGTCTCCTTTCATCTCTCACCCCACCCCTGGGCAATGGTCAGGAGGCTGTCTCCTTTCATCTCTCACCCCACCCCTGGGCAATGGTCAGGAGGCTGTCTCCTTTCATCTCTCACCCCACCCCTGGGCAATGGTCAGGAGGCTGTCTCCTTTCATCTCTCACCCCACCCCTGGGCAATGGTCAGGAGGCTGTCTCCTTTCATCTCTCACCCCACCCCTGGGCAATGGTCAGGAGGCTGTCTCCTTTCATCTCTCCACCCACCCCTGGGCAATGGTCAGGAGGCTGTCTCCTTTCATCTCTCACCCGACCCCTGGGCAATGGTCAGGAGGCTGTCTCCTTTCATCTCTCACCCCACCCCTGGGCAATGGTCAGGAGGCTGTCTCCTTTCATCTCTCACCCGACCCCTGGGCAATGGTCAGGAGGCTGTCTCCTTTCATCTCTCACCCGACCCCTGGGCAATGGTCAGGAGGCTGTCTCCTTTCATCTCTCACCCGACCCCTGGGCAATGGTCAGGAGGCTGTCTCCTTTCATCTCTCACCCGACACCTGGGCAATGGTCAGGAGGCTGTCTCCTTTCATCTCTCACCCCACCCCTGGGCAATGGTCAGGAGGCTGTCTCCTTTCATCTCTCACCCGACCCCTGGGCAATGGTCAGGAGGCTGTCTCCTTTCATCTCTCACCCCACCCCTGGGCAATGGTCAGGAGGCTATCTCCTTTCATCTCTCACCCGACACCTGGGCAATGGTCAGGAGGCTGTCTCCTTTCATCTCTCACCCGACACCTGGGCAATGGTCAGGAGGCTGTCTCCTTTCATCTCTCACCCGACCCCTTGGCAATGGTCAGGAGGCTGTCTCCTTTCATCTCTCACCCGACACCTGGGCAATGGTCAGGAGGCTGTCTCCTTTCATCTCTCACCCCACCCCTGGGCAATGGTCAGGAGGCTGTCTCCTTTCATCTCTCACCCGACACCTGGGCAATGGTCAGGAGGCTGTCTCCTTTCATCTCTCACCCGACCCCTTGGCAATGGTCAGGAGGCTGTCTCCTTTCATCTCTCACCCGACACCTGGGCAATGGTCAGGAGGCTGTCTCCTTTCATCTCTCACCCGACCCCTGGGCAATGGTCAGGAGGCTGTCTCCTTTCACCTCTCACCCCACCCCTGGGCAATGGTCAGGAGGCTGTCTCCTTTCATCTCTCACCCCACCCCTGGGCAATGGTCAGGAGGCTGTCTCCTTTCATCTCTCACCCGACACCTGGGCAATGGTCAGGAGGCTGTCTCCTTTCATCTCTCACCCCACCCCTGGGCAATGGTCAGGAGGCTGTCTCCTTTCATCTCTCACCCGACCCCTGGGCAATGGTCAGGAGGCTGTCTCCTTTCATCTCTCACCCACCCCTGGGCAATGGTCAGGAGGCTGTCTCCTTTCATCTCTCACCCGACACCTGGGCAATGGTCAGGAGGCTGTCTCCTTTCATCTCTCACCCCACCCCTGGGCAATGGTCAGAGGCTGTCTCCTTTCATCTCTCACCCCACCCCTGGGCAATGGTCAGGAGGCTGTCTTCTTTCATCTCTCACCCCACCCCTGGGCAATGGTCAGGAGGCTGTCTCCTTTCATCTCTCACCCCACCCCTGGGCAATGGTCAGGAGGCTGTCTCCTTTCATCTCTCACCCGACCCCTGGGCAATGGTCAGGAGGCTGTCTCCTTTCATCTCTCACCCGACACCTGGGCAATGGTCAGGAGGCTGTCTCCTTTCATCTCTCACCCAACCCCTGGGCAATGGTCAGGAGACTGTCTCCTTTCATCTCTCACCCGACCCCTGGGCAATGGTCAGGAGGCTGTCTCCTTTCATCACTCACCCGACCCCTGGGCAATGGTCAGGAGGCTGTCTCCTTTCATCTCTCACCCGACACCTGGGCAATGGTCAGGAGGCTGTCTCCTTTCATCTCTCACCCCACACCTGGGCAATGGTCAGGAGGCTGTCTCCTTTCATCTCTCACCCGACCCCTGGGCAATGGTCAGGAGGCTGTCTCCTTTCATCTCTCACCCCACCCCTGGGCAATGGTCAGGAGGCTGTCTCCTTTCATCTCTCACCCCACCCCTGGGCAATGGTCAGGAGGCTGTCTCCTTTCATCTCTCACCCCACACCTGGGCAATGGTCAGGAGGCTGTCTCCTTTCATCTCTCACCCCACCCCTGGGCAATGGTCAGGAGGCTGTCTCCTTTCATCTCTCACCCCACCCCTGGGCAATGGTCAGGAGGCTGTCTCCTTTCATCTCTCACCCCACCCCTGGGCAATGGTCAGGAGGCTGTCTCCTTTCATCTCTCACCCCACCCCTGGGCAATGGTCAGGAGGCTGTCTCCTTTCATCTCTCACCCGACCCCTGGGCAATGGTCAGGAGGCTGTCTCCTTTCATCTCTCACCCCACCCCTGGGCAATGGTCAGGAGGCTGTCTCCTTTCATCTCTCACCCCACCCCTGGGCAATGGTCAGGAGGCTGTCTCCTTTCATCTCTCACCCGACCCCTGGGCAATGGTCAGGAGGCTGTCTCCTTTCATCTCTCACCCCACCCCTGGGCAATGGTCAGGAGGCTGTCTCCTTTCATCTCTCACCCGACCCCTGGGCAATGGTCAGGAGGCTGTCTCCTTTCATCTCTCACCCGACACTTGGGCAATGGTCAGGAGGCTGTCTCCTTTCATCTCTCACCCCACCCCTGGGCAATGGTCAGGAGGCTGTCTCCTTTCATCTCTCACCCGACCCCTGGGCAATGGTCAGGAGGCTGTCTCCTTTCATCTCTCACCCCACCCCTGGGCAATGGTCAGGAGGCTGTCTCCTTTCATCTCTCACCCGACACCTGGGCAATGGTCAGGAGGCTGTCTCCTTTCATCTCTCACCCCACCCCTGGGCAATGGTCAGGAGGCTGTCTCCTTTCATCTCTCACCCGACACCTGGGCAATGGTCAGGAGGCTGTCTCCTTTCATCTCTCACCCCACCCTGGGCAATGGTCAGGAGGCTGTCTCCTTTCATCTCTCACCCGACACCTGGGCAATGGTCAGGAGGCGGTCTCCTTTCATCTCTCACCCGACCCCTTGGCAATGGTCAGGAGGCTGTCTCCTTTCATCTCTCACCCGACACCTGGGCAATGGTCAGGAGGCTGTCTCCTTTCATCTCTCACCCGACCCCTGGGCAATGGTCAGGAGGCTGTCTCCTTTCACCTCTCACCCCACCCCTGGGCAATGGTCAGGAGGCTGTCTCCTTTCATCTCTCACCCCACCCCTGGGCAATGGTCAGGAGGCTGTCTCCTTTCATCTCTCACCCGACACCTGGGCAATGGTCAGGAGGCTGTCTCCTTTCATCTCTCACCCCACCCCTGGGCAATGGTCAGGAGGCTGTCTCCCACACTGATTCACGGTCTGCCAGGCAGAAGGACAGCCTCGAGTCCTGTGAGCACAACCCTCATTGGCTTCCATGGCAGGAGTGGGATCGTTCTTGGGAACGCATCCTTTCCCCTGCTCTGGTTCTTCACGCTTATGTACACGACGAAATAGAAACAGTGAACCAGGGATCTCTGTATTTGCTGCTTGTCACAGGCACGATTCGCGACAGGTTATGCGCATCTGCTGTGTGCATAGCCAGAGATTTTTTTTTTTCATTTCCGCCGGCGAATTTTACTCACCAGTGAACGTTCGAAAATTGGACTGTTAGACTTGCACAGATCGAGTATAGCTGTGGAGTCAGGCACATCTGCTCAGTACGCTCGCTGTCCCCGCTGGTTGGTCAGGTAGTGCTCGTTAATCCTTTTTTGTTGTTGTTGATGATGATATTGTATCATGTCATGAGTGATGATATGAATCCTTCTCCCTCTTATTACTGTATTGTGTCTTGAGTGAAGCTATGAATTATTTTCTAGCGTAACAGGGAGCGTGAGTGTACACACATGTTGATGAATTAGTTTACACTTGCATGTTGATGTTGTCCATGTGCTAAAAGAAAAACAAAATCATTTCCATTTCCTTGTTATTAAATGTGCACTCCTCGCTAAATCCCTGTTGGGCTGTTTATGTTGTAGGGTGGTGTGAGTGAGTGAAAGAAAGATTTGATAGAAGATACACAAACAACTTGCACGCCTTCAGACATCCAAGAGACAGATGTAACAGATCTATTTACAAGCACCCCTCACTCCACTCTGTGACACTGCTTGTCGAGGACTTTGCACTCTACAAACCTACAGCCAGCTACTCAGGTGTACAACCCAGACTCCAACTTTGCATGAATAAAATCAGACAGTGGCCAGATGAAAAAGGCTTTAATTTTTACTTCTACTCAAATCCAATTTTATTCCTTGTGTCCTCATTTCTGACCCCACTTTGCAGACCGTAAAATTCGTCTGGACAAATCCATCATTCCAGACATCAAAGAAGCTAGGTTTCTGACAGGAAAGTTTCGACCAAAGAAAAAAATCAACTTCAGGCAAATGTGACATTTATTTCTCAAACACTACCTGTCAGTGACCAGTCAACAACCACTGATGGTGCACACAGACTGAGGCACTGATGTCCTGTCCATCTTCACAGAGCTTTGCTCTGCTCTCAAAGAATGCAGTCCTCAGGATTCTCCCGATAAAAAAAATCGACTAGTGATCTGTTTTGTTTCTTCCCTAAATTGCCAGAATCGCTGGAAAGTTGTTGTTGCTCGGCTCATTGACTAAATTCACTCGAATAACCTTGTCCCCCCCCCCCCCCCCCCCCCAACTTCTCATTTAGTTTGCCAACCACTCTGCCCTTAGCACTGAAACTGTTCTTCCTAAAGTCTGCAATGACTTACTGCCTGCCGCTCTCGACAACAACAACACGTTATTACGTTTCTCTCTACTGAATATCTACTGATCTGCTTATGTGTGAGGATGAGGTATGGTTTAATTCAAATTACACAAAGGAAAGAAAAGCACGACAACAATCATTATGTGAAAGCAGTTTATTTGGTTTAGAAAAAAAAAACATGAAGTGATCAAACAAACATTACTGGTTTCTGTCAGTGACATGCTGTGCAGATGATAACGTAAGAGCTGTGTGATATAACAGTGATTTATCAAACATGATTTTGTCCAATTGAGTTTTCCTCGAGGGCTGGCTGTTCGTTGGCCACGGTTGTTTGGTTATCAAACTGGGCCCTACATGGCAACACCTGCCTCTATGTTCATCTGCACACCTGCCTCTGTGTTCATCTGCACACCTGCCTCTGTGTTCATCTGCACACCTGCCTCTGTTCATTTGCACACCTGCCTCTGTGTTCATCTGCACACCTGCCTCTGTTCATTTGCACACCTGCCTCTGTGTTCATCTGCTTACCTCTTCCTCCTATCTGTCTCCGTTTGTCTTATCTACCTCTGTCCTTTTCTTTTTCTCAGTTGTCTACACACACACACACACACACACACACACACACACACACACACACACACACACACACACACACACACACACGCACGCATTTCCTACACGCTGGGTCTACCTGGACTGTCCGAGCAGAACAATATGGTTGATGGCTAGGATGGCATCACACACAACCCCAGCAAGTGCTGCTCCCTCACTGCTTCTCTGCCACCTCTGTCCTTCCAAGCAACAAGAATTGGACTCTGCAGCCTGGCGCTGCCAGACAGCACCTCGGATGTCGTGTTCTTTCAGTAACAGATTCTGGAGTTCGGTCAATGATGTTTCCAGGAGGTCTTTGGGTGAGATATTTAGACGGTCTTTCAGTTATGCGTCCACCACGTCGGTCATTGATGCTCCCAGAATGTCTTTCAGTAATTCCTTCAGAAAGTCTATCAGCGATGTCTCCAAGGGGTTTCTGAAGCTCCTGTTTGGACCGTCAGGAATTCTGGTCCCTGATGCCGACTCAGAGATGACCAGCAGTTTTCTTTTTATCTTTTTTTTTTCTTTTTTCTTTTTTTTTTTTTCTTTTTTTTTTTTTTACAGACGGTTGTCTTTCATCATGTCAAAACATCTGACCCAACTGGATGGTCATCAAGACTGTCGTAGGATGACCCTGACGCGTCAAAAGTATCTTCATGAAGAGTACTGAAGGATGGTCTGAACACGTCAGCATCTGCATCAGGTGTGTACTATGATGGGCTGAAAAAGTCAACAATATCTTCAAGTGTGTTGTATGACGTCCTGAACACACCCGATATCTTGCAGTCTTCATCAAGGGTCTGTATGATTGTCTGAACATAACCAACACCATGTAGTCTTCACCAAGTGCCTGTATGATTGTCTGAACATAACCAACACCATGTAGTCTTCATCAAGTGTCTGTATGATTGTCTGAACATAACCAATACCATATAGTCTTCATCAGTGTCTTATAATGGTTTGAAAAGACCCCAGACCATGCTGTCTTCACCAAGTGTCTGTTTAATGGTTTGAACATACCAACCGTATTTGTAGTCATCACCAAGTGTCTGTATAATGCTCTGAACACATCCAACACCGTGTAGTCTTCGTCAGAGTCTGTTTGATGGTCGGAACACGCTCAATACCATGCAGTCTTCATCAAGTCTCTATATGATGGTCTGAACACGCTCAGTACCATGTAGTCTTCATCAAGAATCTATGTAATGGTCAAAACACATCCGGTACCAAGTAGTCGTCATCAAATGTATGGATGATGGTATGAACGCACCCAACACCACGTCTTCATCAGTGTCTGTATAACAGTCTGAACACGCTCAACACCACGCAGTATTCAGTGTCTTTATAATGGGTTGAGTACATACAAGACCATACTGTCTTCATCAAGAGTCTGTATGATTATCTGAACACGCCCAATACCATGTGTTTGTATGATGGTCTGAACACACTCAAGACCATGCAGTCATCAGAAACCACACGCGTCCATATGATGGTCTGAACACACCCAACGCCATGCAGTCTCCACCAAGTGTCTGTATGATAGTTTGAACGTACACCCAACACCATAATAGTCTTCAGTGTCTGTATGATGGTCTGAACACACCCAACGCCATGCAGTCTTCACCAAGTGTCTGTATGATAGTTTGAACATACACCCAACACCATAATAGTCTTCAGTGTCTGTATGATGGTCTGAATACACCCAACACCATGTAGTCTTCACCAAGTGTCTGTATGATAGTTTGAACATACACCCAACACCATAATAGTCTTCAGTGTCTGTATGATTGTCTGAATACACCCAACACCATGTAGTCTTCACCAAGTGTCTGTATGATGGTCTGAACAAACCCAGCACCATGTAGTCTTCACCAAGTGTCTGTATGATGGATTGAACATACCCAACACAAATATAGTCTTCACAAAGTGTCTATGATGGTCTGAACATACCCAATACAAATTTAGTCTTCACCAAGTGTCTGTATGATGGTCTGAACATATCCAACACCATGTAGTCTTCACCAAGTGTCCGTATGATGGTCTGAACATACCCAACACCATGTTGT
>CM065728.1:73028901-73033901 GCA_033310375.1 Conus canariensis | reverse complement strand
AACTTGCTTAAGGAGTCGAGTATTTAAAGACTGGCGCAGTCAGATTGTTTTGAGATTTTGTTTATTGTGTCTGAAAGTTGAATCTCCTCATTTTCTTTCATATGACCATCAAGGTACAAGCCAGGTGGTTCCAAGCAGACAGATGAAAATCAAAGGAATGGGACTATTTGGGCGCTTCCAGCTGGCGCAAAAAATATGGTCATGGGTAAGTGCCAAGGCCCGAAATGTGACGTCAACTAACGGGAAGGTCATTTATTTGAAGATTGTATGTGATATCATCGGTGGAAATCCCCTAAAATAAGGGAAATAATTGGGGGGGAGTTTTCTTTCGATCAATGATCAGTTTGACACGCTGGCTTACACTTGTGGTAGGCCTCAAAACGCTTACATGGATGATGTTAGTGTTTGAGTGCAAAATCCTAATTGTGGCGTGTGGCCACAAAAGTAGAAGGTTAACCATTCCGGTGAAGTTGGATTTCTTCCCCTTTCCCACAACCTTTCTTGCGATGACTCACTGTTTTCAATGTGAGCGAAAAGGTTAGAATCCATTGTTGCTGTGGTGCAGGCAGTCCTAATCCGCCTGCTTTGGTGGTGGGACACGACTCTATGGCATCAAGACGGACCTGTGAATGGGCTGATCGGCTGGTGGGATTTTCCACGCTCACTGCGACTGTTGACCCCTGACATTTGAACCCTGTGGACCTGTCGTCCTTGGATTGTTTTACTGGGCTCATTCTCTCTCTCTCTCTCTCTCTCTCTCTCTCTCTCTCTCTCTCTCTCTCTCTCTTCTCGCCGCTTCTTTTCCACTGATTTTTTAAAAACCAGATAATGATAAATGAGAATTATGTTGATCATTGGTTTTATGACTGATTGTGATAATACCATGATGAATGAATGTTGTGGTCACTGATTTTATTGGTGCATTGTCACTAATTGATTGATGTCTTAATACTTTTGATTTCTTGAAGCCCTATCACTACACGGTGACAAATATTTGTCCTGATTACTGTTGATTATGTTGATGTATTGTTGCTCTCTATTCAAATTCCATAGCAATAATAGCATAAATATTTTGGATAAGAAAAATGGAAATATAGTCTCTCTCTCTCTCTCTCTCTCTCTCTCTCTCTCTCTCTCTCTCTCTCTCTCTCTCTCTCTCTCGTCGTATTTAAGACTGCATATTGATGTATTGCCATTTAATTAATAATTCTAGTGTTGGATAGTGTATGAATAGTTCAAGAAAAAAAAAGATGGGGAGGGGGGAGGAGGATTATGATGGCATCTCTCTCTCTCTCTCTCTCTCTCACACACACACACACACACACACACACACACACACACGCACGCACACGCACACACACACACACACACACACACATGGACACGCACACATACACGCATCATGAGTAGAAAGAAACTCGTGGAGAGCGTGGCAGCAGAGAGTCCTCAGAAGAGAAGCCCCCTTCAAGCAAGTGTTTCGGCCCTTATCTCCTGACACTCTAGGGGGGTTGGGCCACACCCGGTTCATGACTCCGGATGTCCCTCTGCTGCCCCTTTTTTCCCATCTTGGGACGAGCCATGGCTGGGATTCGAACCCATGACCCTCTGGACATGCTCATTTGCCACTTTAATGACTCGCGCTTTAACCACTGAACCACAGGGACACCTGATATTTGTAGGGAAATTAAGCCTTATGAAGTTCACTTTTGTTCCTCCTTGACCAGATCCAGCTTGAACACCTCTCTGCCGCTTCTGCCATTGCTTTCAGGGCTCTGGTTTTTTCCTTCCCTGCAACTGAGAGCTGTTTCATGAGGCTGTATGCAGACGTTCCTACAAACCCCCTAGCTCCAATTTCTGCAGTGAGGACTTTGACCTGATAGCCTTCTCTCCTCAGGCTGTTTGCCAGATCAGCATACTTTTCAGTCTTGTAGATTTGAGCTGCTTCCATTCTGTTCTCATATGGCACCGTGAGCTCGATCATGATCAGCTGCTTGGTTGACTTAGAGTGGACTACTATGTCTGGTCTCATGCCACTCTTGCTGATGATCTCTGGGTGACTCTTCCATTCTGGGAGGTCTGCAGTGCACTCCCAGTCATCTGCCCCGTCCAGCAGACTCTGCCTGCATGTTTCGAGTGGCACTGTTGTTCTTGGCCATGATTTGCTGCCTCCTGCCGTGAAGAATGTTGCGGGTGCTTTTGGAGTCCTGATTTTCCCTTTTGTGGTGTTGGTACTAGCCCAGACTACTTGTACAATTTCTTTGAGCACTTGGTTGTGCCTCCATGTGTACCTTCCTTGAGCCAGGGCTACTTTACATGAGCTTAGGACATGCTCCACTGTTTGTTTTTCATAGCAGAGGGGGCATGCAGGATCGTCTGTTTTCCCCCACTTCACCAGGTTTGCATTTGAGGGCAGAAGGTCATATGCAGATCTGAGAATGAAGCTGATCCTGAGAGGGGCCATGCGCCAAATGTCATTCCAAGTGAGACTTCTTTGGAGTGCATTCTCCCACGTTGTCCATTGCCCTTGCTGGCTCTGCTGGACTGCTTTTTGGAGTCTTTTTTGGTCTTCTTCTTTTCTCATCTCCTGAATCATCATGTCTCTTTTGGCTTTTCCTTTGGCCTTTGACCACCATTCAGTTTTGGTCACCCCCAGTCCTTGTCTGTTGGTCTGTGTGTGTCCTGTTATTTCTCTGATCTTGAGACTTTCTTTTGCAGAATCCATCGCCTCTTGAACTTTCCATTTTCTGCCTGTCTTCAGCTGGGGCTTGATTGCTTCTACCACCTTGTCTCCTGAGTCCTCCAGCATGCTTTGAAGTCTGATCTTCCCTGCTTTGTATTCCTCCAGGATGGATTTCAGGGGTAGTTTCAGCTTTGCTTGGCGACAGTACAGCGCTATGTCAGTCAGACAGGGTGGGACACCAAGCCATTTCCTTGTGAACTTGTTGATTTTTGCTTCCATTGCCTCCACTATGCTGGTGCAGATGTCGTATATCATCAGAGGCCATAGCAGCTTTGGTATCAGCATGAACTGCAGACACCAGACCTTGTATTTGCCAGGGAGCCCACACTGGTCAATGGTCTCCAAGCCTTCCTCCGCCATCTGCTTGGTTTCTTTTGCTCTTTGTGTGTCTTTCAGCGTATCATCATACCATCTTCCAAGGCTCTTGACTGGTTCTTCTGTGACTGTTGGAATGGCCTGGTTGGCAACACTGAAGACCACAGATCCGGCCACTTTTCCTTTCCTCAGTGAGAGACTCCGTGATTTCTTTGGCTTGAACTTCATTCTGGATGAGGCAACTATGTCGTCTAGCCTCTCCAGCACATGACGTGTCTCGTCTTCTCTGGATGAAATCACTGTAGTGTCATCCATGAAGGCCTTGAGAGGAGGCATCTTGTATCCATCGCCAAGGTCTGTTTGTCTCGCGTTGTTTGTTGCTGCTTTCAAGATGAGTTCCATTGCCAGCACGAACAGTATTGGGGAAATTGCACAGCCCATTGCAATACCCACTTCCAAGTTGATCCAGTCTGTTGTGTACTCCTTGGTAGAGAACCGCATTGAGAAGCCATTGAAGTACTTCTTGAGCATGTCGCGGATGTTCTTTGGCACATGGTATATCTCAAGAGCCAACTGTATCATCTCATGGGGCACAGATCCATATGCGTTTGCCAGATCAAGCCACACTACGTCCAGGTCTCTCTTTTCTGTTTTTGCTTTTTGGATTGCGTCCCAGATCATTGTGGCGTGTTCTACACAGCCAGCCACGCCTGGGATGCCACCTTTCTGGACTGACACATCCAAGTACTTGTTTTCCATCAGGTACTTGGTCAGCCTTGCTGCCATGACAGAGAAGAAGATTTTCCCTTCGACGTTCAGTAGTGATATTGGCCTGAACTGGCTAATGTCACTTGAGTTTTGCTCTTTGGGGATGTACACACCATCTGCCGTCATCCACTGGCCGCTGATCTTCTGGTTTCTCCAAGCCGATCGCAGCAGCCTGTGGAGCCACTCCAGCACCTTGGGACATTTCTTGTAAAGCTGGTAAGGTATTCCGTTTGGCCCTGGTGATGATTTGGCTCTGGCTTTGTCGACCACCTTCTTGATTTCCGCCAACGTTGGAGGCTTGCCATTGAACTGTTCCTCAGGGTTGGTTGGCCACACCAGACCTTGAATGTCGAGTTGTGCTTTGCTCTGTGGGTCAGAGTATGTTTTCCTCAGATGCTGCTCAAGAACTCCTTTGTCCACACTTAGCAGTGTTCTGGCAAACTGGAAGGGATCTCTGAAGAAGCGCTCTTGTGTCTTCTTCTTTTTGCTCTTCCTCTTCCTCGCAGATTCCGCTTTGCTGAGGGCACTGTGTTTTTCTTTCAGGTCTTTCCACAGTTTTTCCAAGCCTTGTTTTTCAGCTGGCAGTGCGGTCTTCATTTGCATCTTGAGGTTTTTCTTTTGGACCCTGATCTTGTCCATCTTTTCTTGGCGTCTGGATTTCTTTGGAGGTGTTTTCTCTTTGGGTAGTTTTGCTCCATAGGCGTCTCTACATGTGGCATACACAATGTCCCCATATGTGGCTAGTTTGTGTTCCAGGGTGCTTTTCCCTATCAGTGCATCGAGTCTTTGGACGATTTTTGCATCCAGTTTCTCCCAATCTTCAGTTTCGTTTGCTCGTGGCAGGTTGAGTTTCAGGCGCCTGGCATCGAGGGCCTGTGCAAATTCCTCATCCGAACCAACAGCGTGGATGTCCTTGGCACTGTGGTTTAAATCCTGGCCATGGTCTTCCGACGTCTTATCTGCTGATGCAGTGCGCTGCTGCTCATTCAGATGAGTCTTCACACATCCCATCTTTGTTCTGTGGATCTTCATGCCACGGGTGGTAGCGAAACGCTTTCCACAGACACATGGATATTCCATTTGGTCCATGTTCATAGTCCGTTTGGGATTTGCAGTCATGATTGGTTGAGCGCCGATGGATTCATCATTCTCTCCCCCTTTCGGTGAATCCTGGGAG
>CM065728.1:73003901-73026401 GCA_033310375.1 Conus canariensis | reverse complement strand
TAGGGAACATGAGAGAGAGGGAAGAGGGGTGGTGGTGGTTGGAATGGAGGGGGGAGGGATGGTGGTGTGTTGGGAGGGGGCGGGTGGGATGGAGTATGTCATGGTACCGTGCAGAGAAAGGCAGGCTTGGGTCCGTCCTGTGTCGGTTTGCTCCTGAGAAATTGAATGTCGTGCGCACATCACCAGCCGCCGTGGCGAATGGTTAGCATCATGGACTCCCGGCTGGAAGGTCGTGGGTTCGATTCCCATCAGAGTCATGTGGGAGTGACTGCCCCGACCGGCTCCTACCCAGAGTTGAGTTTGCTGCGGGCTCAATTGGGAAGACTGGGACCACACAGTCGAGTTTCATCCACTTAATGGATGCGTCTTTGACAGTGTTGCTTAAACTTCCTGACCAACACTGCAGGTGTCTGTATCTCTTGGGCCTGGTTGACGCCGGGATATATTATGAAAGTAAGCGTAGACTACAGCCCTGTCATGCAGTCTGAGACCGGAATGGAAATCTGAAGCATCATCTTCATCATCCTGATTCTCATCGATCAGCATTGAAAAAAAGTTTTAAATTCTGTGACCCTTCATGCCCTGTTCTCATGGTGACCTCAGTTTCGGTCCACTCTCCACGTCTGTGGCCTTGGTTTGATTCCTTCGAGATAGAGAGGTATCGGCGATTCCGTGGAGGCTGTCGTTGGACGGACATGGTGGTGCCCACCGGAGGGAGAGCTCACTCACGCCGGCTCCGCGACTGAGCAATTATTGTCGTCAGTAGGTGGCTTAGTAGGTGGTATCCTGTGTATGTTGGATCAGAACAGGCGCCACTGAACACCACCGAAGTGACTCGGCAGCAGTGCAGTGTCTCCTCCGGTTGGTTGCTTCATGACAGCTTGACATTCATTGCTCCCTGTGGATTGCCGGCCTGGGTTGCGGCGGGCCGGGCCGGGCTGTGGCTGTGGACGGGGTGTCGGAATGAGCGGCGTGGGTGCAATGCCACTGAGGTGGCGCATAAGATGGAACAGCAAAAAAAAAAAAAAAAAAGTGCGTACACCTCAACACGCCCAGCTCAAGCTTTAGCCGTCCCCCACCTCCCATGCACACACACACACACACACACACACACACACGCGCGCGCGGCGCGCGCGGCGCGCGCACACATGCACACACGAGAGAGAGACAGACAGACAAACAGAGAGAAAGAGAGATAGAATCAGCCAGCTAGACAGACAGAGAGAGAGAGAGAAAGAAAGAGAGAGACAGAGAGAGAGAGGGACAGAAAGACAGACAAACAGAGAGAAAGAGAGATAGAATCAGCCAGCCAGACAGACACAGAGAGAGAAAGAGACAGAGAGAGAGAGAGAGGGACAGAAAGACAGACAAACAGAGAGAGAGAGACAGACAGACAGACAGACTGAGAGAGAGAGAGAGGTGACAGGGAGAGACAGACAGACCGACAAACAGACAGACAGACAAACGGACAGACAGAGAGAGAGAGAGAGAGAGAGAGAGAGAGAGAGCTAACCAATTGTTTCCCTCGACTAAATTGCCCATTTTTACCCAATGACAACAGTTCCAGCAGTCACCCTCATTCTCCAGACACCACTATTCCCAGGACCTCCCTGAGGAGCACCACTCTGGTCTCACAGCTCCTCCATATCTGGCCGAATCTCCAGTTGGGGCATGGGATGGGGCATCCGCCGCCGAGACTGGCATCAAAGGTCACATCCTCTGGTCGAGTTCCCTGGACTTTTGGTTCATTGCTGTCTGCAGCTGCTACCACAAACATCTTCTCTGGCTGAAAGTTCTCCTGTCGGCTGCTCACCCCCCCCCCCCCCCCCCTTCCTGCCTTATCGCTGGCCGCACGCCACAATTAGGATTTTGCACTAAAAGATCTACTATGAGTTTGAGCCAGCGTTCAATGTTAAACTGATAATGGATCCAAAGAACAACTCCCCACCGACTACTTCCCTTGTTTTTTTTTTGTTTTGTTTTTTTTTTTTTTGGGGGGGGGGGGGGGAGGGGGGATTTTTACCGATAAAATCACAAAAAATCTTCAAATACATGACCTTCCTCTTTGTTGACGTCACATTTCAGGCCTTTGCACTCACCCGTGACCCTGTCTTTCACCAGCTGGAAACCACCCCCCCCCCAAAAAAAAAAAAAAAAAAAAAAATAGTCCCCTTCCTTTGATTTTAATCTGTCTGCTTGGAACCACCTAGCTTGTGCCATGATGGCCATATGAAAGACAATGAGGAGAATCAACTTTCAGACACAATAAACATCCACAATACAGTTTACTCGCGCAAGTCTATAAATACTCGACTCCTTAAAGCAAGACCTTAGCGTATAAATTTTTGGTGTGCAGCCACTGCTGCTGGTCGCACACCTTGAATTGCGCCCCTCCCCTGTGGCCAACCCTTCGTTGCCCTGCCCTCTGCTCTCTGTCACGCACTGGTGATCAATTACTCTGGTCAAGTCCCCCTGGACTGCGAGCAGTCACAGCCCAGAGCCTACAGCCAACGCTTTTCTAGATGGACAATCCTGTGTGGCCCTGACCTGCAACGGTCGTTGTCCTTCCTGAGCTGTGAGTTCAGGTGGGTAGCAAGGTCTTCACTTCTTCACCAGGGATCACAGCTCTAAGGGTTGTCAAGGGGCTTTTAACTCTGTCAAGTCGCGAGAATAGGGGCCGTAATCTTCCCTCAATCCACAAATGATCTGCCAACTTGTAAAGAAAAGATAAACATTGTCAAAAAAATCAACAAGTGTAGGCATGGATATGAAAACACAGAGGATACACACACACCACAACACACACCACACACACACACCCCAAACACACCACATTTATGTATATAGTTTGTGTGTTGTGTTGTGTGTGGTGTGTGTGTTGTTGTGTGTTGTGTGTGTGTGGTGTATATAGATAAACAAGCATGAAGATTAAATTTTGTCTGGCTTAATGGTAGTAGAGTTGATAGTTCTCATAACATATGAATCGGAAAATGGTATTGGTGTCGGAAGAACACACCTGACATACTTTCAATGGCGATAGAGGTGTTGGAATGTTATTCCTAACACGACTCGATTGAGTTAACCCCCCCCCCCCCCCCCCCCCCCAATGCTGATTAGTCCCCCTGTAGATCGGAAATTGTGGACGTTGCATCGAATGTTAACATGTCTGGGTCCGCTTATGAGTTCATTTGTTACATACCTACATGTCACAAAGGCTGAAACACATAGGCCTACAGTGTAACAAGTTCAAATATCTTACAGTACGTGTGTAGTTTTGAACCAATCGACAGAAAAGATTAAGTCGATTGCACAAATATAACCATTTTGTGGATTTCAATCTTTGCTCTGGTGTTCTGTAGGTCAACATTGATAAAACGCTGTTTTTCTACTCTTTGGATGTACGTACCCCCCCCCCCCTCCCTGAGCCCTCCACACCCCACCCCCCCCCGCCCTTCTCTAAAGGACTTCGACTATTTCTACAAAGATTTTCTTTTTCTGTAGTTTGGAAAATGATGTAGTAGTTTTTAACACTGATGTGTTCTGTTCACCGGTGATTTTGATATACTTACAGCCCCTGTTTTGGAGTACGTTATTGACACCTCTGAAGATGGCATGGAAGATATACTGCACTCTGAGTTTCCTGTTACTGACGACTATATGCTACACTCTGAGTTTCCTGTTACTGACGACGATATACTACACTCTGAGTTTCCTGTTATGGTGACTATATGCTACACTCTGAGTTTCCTGTTACTGACGACGTATACTACACTCTAGTTTCTGTTACTGAGACTTGTACACTGATTTACATGCATACACTCTGAGTTTCCTGTTACTGACGTACACCAGCTTATTACGAACTACACTCTGAGTTTCCTGTTACTGACGACGATATGCTACACTCTGAGTTTCCTGCTACTGACGACGATATACTACACTCTGAGTTTCCTGCTACTGACGACGATATACTGCACTCTGAGTTTCCTGCTACTGACGACTATATACTGCACTCTGAGTTTGCTGTAATTGACTACTCTGATGATGACATAGAAGACATACCACACTCTGATTTTGTACATCACCAGAACGCATCACTGATGATAACAGCATTAATATTATGGGTTTCCGTCTGCTCGATTTTGGCAAAACAGTAATCCCTATATTGTAAATGGATGTACGGGACATTATCCTCGCAAATGCAAACAAATTATGACCTGCAAGATATGTTTACTCAGTGCTTGCTCACTTTGAATCTTTTAAAATTAATTAACTAATTCGATTATGTGCATCGATTTATCTGTGTATTCCATTACTTATACCTAATTGCTTAATCTATGGAGTGATGGCTATGTTAGATTAGCCTTATACAATTGTAGGTTTCAAAGTGAGATGATAGCAGGTGGAAACTGAAACATATTTTTAAAAGAATTATCAGTGAGTCCGCCAAACACAGGGACAAACAAATTACAAGCCAAAACACGACGCGATTCGACCCCTTAGGTCTTCTTCAGGCAAGACAAACAACATTCAGGACCATAAAGACGAAGAACGAGCAATCACTTCTCTTCTCAAATTCGGCGCAAGATGGGCGTTTCATTCAACGTTGTGTTATGTTTTGTAGTTCGTTGGTCTCTCTTGTTTGATGGACTAATAATTCTTAAAAAAAAAAAAATTATACCATTGTAACACGTAACTTTTCTTAGTGACGTGATGTGAATCACTTCTTTTTTTTTTTTTCTTTTTTTTTTTAACTTTTTTTTTTCCTTTTTTAAAAAATGATTTTCCAACATTAACAAAAGGATAATCGACATAACATACAATAAACATCATACAAATGGTACATTAAATCAAGGGAGGGGATGGGGGTAAAAGGGAAAAAGTATAAACACATGAAAAGAAAACAAAAATCCAATAGTCCATTCAATAATCAACGAAGAATAAAAGAAAAGAAAAAGGTCACAAACGTACAACCTTGACTCTTTCTCATTCATGAGGCACCGAGGAATGAATACGTCCAGTATGCCTGTCCAAATAGGGTAAAGTGGTTAGTCAGAATGTTTTCACATGTATACACATATTTTTATAAGTTTCATTAGCTACTTATTACCCCCGACTACTTTTTGCTCGTTCTTTTTCTTTTTCCCTCCTCGTCTAACTCATTCCAATAGACCTAACAATTAGTTTTTCATAAGGGTACCATTTTCTATCAAATTCCATGTATTTCATTTCTGAATAATGCATATATTTTTCAACCCTGTATATATTATTAAGTTCTCTCAAGAAATGATTGACAGTAGGTTTTATTTTATTTATTCTGCTTCTATATATGTAATGTTTAGCCCATAGGATAATGTGTTAAAAAATTTCGTCAGTTTTTGTATGCTCATCATTTCCGAATAGAACCAGCTCCACATTAAACTCTATTCTGCTGCAATGTTCACATCTTTCTTTTAATGTTTTTTCTAGTTCCCCACAGAAATGTTTCGCAAACTGGCACTGCCACAAGTAGTGTTGAACTAAATCGGTTTCGGATTCACAAAATGTACACAGATCAGTGGTAAGAATTCCCATTTTCTTTAAGATACAATTTGTAACCAAAATATTGTGACAAATTCTTATTTGGAACCATTTTAATTTAATTTCTTTAATTTTTTTCACTTGTTTCATTGTTGTTTCCCAATCTACCAAAATTTTAAATTTATCTTCCCATTTTACAAAGGAGCTTATGTCAAATATTGTTATTTTTTCAACGAGAGTGCTGTAAAAAGGTTTCGATCCCTTTTTAACGCTTGATATTATTTGTAGTGCTTTCGTTCTTAGATTACAGCTATTGTTCGTTACTTTAATATTTCTACTTCTTAAATACCTTTTTATTGATGATATACAGCCCATGAATTCGAGATAATTTACAGTGATATCATATTTTTCAGAAAAAGTTTTATAATCGAGAAAACTTCCATCTTGATTTACAACATCTTTAACTAGGAATATCTGTTTTGCTATCCAGTTTTAAAGTTAATGACGTCATTACCAACTCTAAACTTATATTACAGAATAAAGGCTCTGCTAACATCTCATTCGAATTGTTTAAAAATACCTTATCCGCAAAATCAACATACGAAGTGAAAACGTCTTTCCAAAATTTATTGATTTTTTTGCTGAGGAATTTTCTAGGTCCGTAGACGTCAAATGAATCTATTTCTGGGAACGTTGCACTTAATATTGTTTTCCATTTTGAATTTGTCGTGTATATTCTTTTTAACCAGGTCAGTTTTAAAGCTTGTATATATTTGCTTAAATGTGGAACACCTATACCTCCATTTTCAACAGGAAGTACTGCGTATTTCCTTTTGATCTTGTCAGTTTTTTTTATTCCATATAAATTCAAAACATGTTTTCTGAAGCTGATTTATTACATCTTCTGGAGGATTAGGCAACAGGATCCATAGGTATATGAGTTTTGAAAGAATCATGGACTTCAGTACTGCAATCCTGCCTAGGGGTGTACATATACGTTTTGACCAAACTTTAAACAATTGTTTGACTTCAATAGATTTATCTGCTGTGTTGATTTCTGTCATTTTTGATAAGTCTCCTGTGAACCAAGTACCTAGTATCCTATATTTTGGTGGTTCCATTTCATTTTCTTTTCAGAAAGATACTCACATTTTGAGTTTTTTTTTAGTTTTCCTAGCCATACGTTTACAGTTTTTTCATAATTGAGTTTTAGTCCTGACATTTCTTCAAACTCTTTAAGAGTTTTAAACAGATTTTCATACGAAACCCTATCCCCTTCTAATGTAAACACTGTATCATCTGCAAATTGGCTGATTTTAAACATCGTATTGAGTATTTCAATGCCTTTTATTCTCTCGTCTTCCCTGATTTTACATGCTAAAATTTCTGCACACAAAACAAATAGATATGGTGAAATGGGATCACCCTGACGACAACCTCTTTCTATTTCAAAACTCTTAGATACTTTCCCATTCACAACTACATAGGATCTTATGTTTTTATAAAATGTCGAAACCCAGCAGCATATACCTTCCCCAAACCCAAAAGCTTTAAGTATCTTATTCATATATGTCCAATTTATCGAATCAAACGCCTTCTCATAGTCAATTGATACCAGTAAACCAGGAAGAGAATTTTGTTCCAGATAAAACATTATGTCATACAAGGTTCTTATATTTTCTCCAATGTATCGTCCTGGAACAAAACCCGTCTGGTCTTCATTAATTAATTTATGTAAAACAGTCTTAATTCTATTCGCTATACAGGTGGCACCTATCTTATACGAAACATTTAACAATGAAATTGGTCTCCAGTTTCTTAGAAACTCTCTTGATTTATCGGCTTTTGGTAGACACGTTATTAATCCTTCTCTTTGATACACAGACATCTCTTTATTTATAAAGCCTTCATTTAATGATCTTATTACAAACTCTCCTATTTGTTTCCAAAAGAACTTAAAGAAATTAACTGTCATCCCATCTGTACCAGGACTTTTATCATTCTGCATATTTTTCAGGGCTTCTGATGCTTCTTGGATGGTAATCATGCCTTCTAAATGTTCTGCTTCGTCTTCATTTATTTGTGGCAGATTTGAAATATACCTGCTAATTTCAATATCTTTTACTTCTCTTTCCTTGTACAAATGCTCGTAGTATGACCTGGTCTCTTCTAATATTTCATCTGTTTCTAGCAAAACATTTCCTTGATCTGTAACTAATTTCAACATCTGTTTGCTAACAAAATGTCTTTTTTCCAGGTTACAAAAATACTTAGTTACTTTTTCACCCTGTGAAGCCCATCTTGCTCTGGATCTGAGAATGATCCCATCTACTTTTGTTTTACGTAACTGAGCAAGCTCATCTTTCTTTCTTTGTAAATTAATAGTATTAATATGCGTGGGTTTTTCTCTTTCCAAATCTTGTATTTCCCTTTCTAAGCAGTTTTCGGCGTTCATTTGTTCTCTTTTCTTATTGATACTAAACATAATCGTTTTTGATCTTATTTCCATGATCAGAACTTCTAAAAATAACCTATCACTTATCATAAATTGTATTTCATTATTGGGTATCTTGCTTAAGTTCTGCCTGTCATACGGTGATGTAGCATATTGTTCCTTGACATCATTTATAGTTTGGTTCACTAAATTTATATAATTGGCATCCCTAAGTAGCGAAGCGTTAAATTTCCAGAATGTTTTTCTTTTCTGTTCGGTATTTAGTGTTATGTTTAATTTGATCAACGAGTTGGTCACTTCTGTAACCCCAAAGGATTTCTGCGTCTCTAATATTACCAGTAAGTGTATCTGATATTAGAAAAAAATCCAATCGACTTTGCTGTATGGGGTTGGATCTTCTCCAGGTATATCTTAGAATTTCAGGATTTAATTCTCTCCAGATATCGACCAATTCTAATTCACTGATCATGTTTAATACCATTTCTCTGGCTTTTGCATTATTTACAGATTTATAATTGTAATAGTCCAAGCTAGGATTAATCACTAGATTCCAGTCTCCACCAATTACGATGTTCGAAATACCAGTCTCCTTGATTTTTGTTTGAATTTCTTCAAAAAAAGTGGGACTGTCGCTGTTTGGTCCATAAATATTTACCAGCACAATTTCAGTGTCTAACGTGTTCAGAATAAGTATAACGTAGTTTCCGTGTCTATCCGTGACTGTTTTCTTTATTTTGAAATCAAAATTATTATTTAGCAATATAGCAACTCCCCTTGATCTCGAATTGTAAGATGAAAACACACATTCATAGCCCCATTCTGCCCTTACTTGTTTTTCAATATTTTTTATGAAATGTGTATCCTGTAGAAAGTAAACTGAATGTTGTTTTTGTCTAAGAAACTGGAACACGTCTCTTCGTTTTTGAAAGTTTCCTAACCCCTGGCAGTTTAAAGAGGATATGCTTAAGTTACTCATTCTTGTCACGTCGTATTAACACATAATCAGTGCAACCTACTTTTTCGAGAGAGCAACAATATCCACGAGTGCCCTTCTTTCTCATATCAACCAAAGATATGCAAACAACACACATTATTAAACAAGAAAGAAAAAAAATTGCTATAAAAAAAAGTCTATATGAAGATGAAATATATGCAATCAAAGACCACATCTGGTGAACGAAATGTGTAGCAACTTCGAAGAAATATATACTAAACAACAGTTAACTCGTATCCGCATAGAAAGGACACACCTTTCATTCTTACATATACAGCCGATATACAGACTTTGGTGTGTTAGGTGGTGTGTGTGTGTGTGTGTGTGTGTGTGTGTGTGTGTGTGTGTGCGCGCGCGCGCGCGCGCGTGCGTGCGCGTGTGTGTGTGCGTGTGCTCGCCCGAGCGGCGTGCGCGCATGTGTTTGCGTCTGTCTGATTGCCGAAAAAGGAAGAGTAATAAGAGGCACAGCGAAAGAGAGAGAGAGAGGAGAGAGAGAGAGAGAGAGAGAGAGAGAGAGAGAGAGTGGGGGGGGGGAAGAGACACAGAGAGAGAGAGAGTTGTCTGTACATGAGTAAGACATCAACATCTAATATTAACATCAATCTGGTAGAAGCATTCATGTGCAAAATGTCTCTTTAACCAACAAAAGAACAAACTCTATTCAAAACAGAGTGATAAACACTCACCCGTGGCTGCAGGCGAGCACGTGAGCACAATGTGTGCGCGCGCGCGCGCGCGCGCGCGCGCGCGTGTGTGTGTGTGTGTGTGTGTGTGTGTGTGTGTGTGTGTGTGTGTGTGTGGCGTGCGCGTGCGCGCGTGTGTGTGTGTGCATATGTGTATGTGTGTGTGTGTGTGTGTGTGTGCGTGTGTGTGTGTGTGTGTGTGTGTGTGTGTGTGTGTGTGTGTGTGTGTGTGTGTGGTGCGTGTCAGTGTCTGTGTGTGTGTGTGTGTGAATCACTTCTTGCCCCCTCCCCCTTCTCCCCGCCACTTCCTCCGCAACCCCCCTTTCCCCTCCACCCCCCCCCCCCCCCTCCCGTCTCTCTCTAAAACCGCTTCCTTTCCTTTCCCCTCACACACGTCTATTGTTTCCTCTCTCCACTCCCCTTTCCCCACCTCGCTTCCCCTTCCCCCTCCCGGCTTTTTTCTCCTCCCCACCCTTCCTCCTTCCTTGCCCTCCCCCCTCCCCTTCTATCTCTCCACCCTGCCCTCCCCCCTCCCCTTCTCCCTGTCCACCCTAACCCCCCTTCCTTTTCCCTCCCGCCGACTTTGCCTATTCCTCACTGCCTCCTCCACAAAGTCCCTTCGTCCTGCCACCCCATCCCTAATATTTAGGGTGGTGGTGGTGGTGGTGGTGGTGTGTGTGTGTGTATGTGTGTGTGCGTGTGTGTGTGTGTATGTGTGTGTGTGTGTGTGTGTGTGTGTGTGTGTGTGTGTGTGTGTGTGTTCGTGCGCGCGTGTGTGTGCGCGCGCGTGTATATATGTATGTGTAATATATATATATATATATATATATATATATATATATATATATATATATATATATAATTTTAATACTAGCAGGGGCACCCGGCGTTGCCCGGGATATGAACATTCTTTGCGATACTCACGTGACAGCAAACATGTATTAATTGTTTTGGTTTAGAATCAATCCCCCCCCCCCCCCAACATCTTCCCACCCCCTCACCCCACACAAATACACATTCTGTCTGTCTGTATGTCTGCCTGCCTGTCTGTCTGTCTGTCTGTCTGTCTCTCTCTCTCTCTCTCTCTCTCTCTCTCTCTCTCTCTCTTATACATTCTATTGTTTTCCGCCTGCCTCTGGCCCCTTTCCTCTGGATCTTCCCTAGCACGTCGAGATGCTTTTCTCGCTCGATTTTCCGCCTGCACTCACTGTTCCCATTCCCATTCTTCTTCTTGCCCTTAATTTTGTAGGAATAGACTTTGTGCAGAAGTAGTTTATTTGAACGGGTCTGTGTCCAGTGAAAAAATACTGTATCAGGCTTTGCACTGTACAATCATTTTTCTGGCCCCTCTCATTCCTCCCTTTTCATCCCCCTACCCTGTCCCATCCGTGTTGCAAAATTACTTACCGTTACTGGACATACGCATACCGAATTTTATCAATAGCGGTGTAAATTTAGAAAATAACGGTTTTTAACGGTCAATGTTAAGTTTTGGTTCGTAAAATTTGCATAACATTGTTCAGCGCTTAAAACTGTACATGCATACGGAATGTTATCAAGAACAGTGAAAATTTAGAAATTCAGAAAATAACGGTTTTTAACGGTCAATATTAAGTTTCGGATCTTGAAAATTGTATATCATTGTTTAGCGTTCAAAACTGCACATGTATATCGAATTTCTTGAAGAATACTCTAAATTTATAAAATAACGTTTTTTAACGGTCAATTTTAAATTTCGGCTCGTGAAAGTTGTATATCATTTTTCGGCATTTAAAACTGCACATGTATACCGAATTTCATCAAGAACAGCCTAAATTTTGAAAATAACGGTTTTTAACGGTCAAATTGAATGGTCATAATGACTATCTAATGACCCTATGTTACCCGCTGGATGTTCCTGTAGGCTTATGTCAAGTTTGGTGGCGATCCAATAACTCTCGTGGCCGCCAACCTCAGAAGATCGGGTTTTAAACAGTTTTTATAGGGTTTGGTGTTTTTAACGGTTTTTAACTGTTATAAATAACGTTTCTTAACTGCCAAATAACGGTTCTAATTTTCGAGAAGTAGCCCTGTACCTGTGCAATGTCACAACGGCCATTTGATGAAAAGCAGAGGAAAAATATGTCTTTGAAACCGTTATAACAGTTTTTTTAACGGTTTTTAACGGTTTTATTTTTTTTTTAGAGATTAGCCTAAAAGCATCCTCGTGTCACAACAGACGTACCTGCTAAATTTCAAGAAGATCGGGTTTTAAACAGTTTCTTTCATAGGGTTTGGTGTTTTTAACGGTTTTTAACTGTTATAAATAACGTTTTTTAACTGCCAAATAACGGTTCTAATTTTAGAGAAGTAGTCCTGTACCTGTGCAATGTCACAACGGCTATTTGAAGAAAAGCAGAGGAAAAAGGATGTCTTTGAAACCGTTATAACAGTTTTTAACGGTTTTTAACGGTCAATGTTAAGTTTTGGTTCGTAAAATTTGCATAACATTGTTCAGTGCTTAAAACTGTGCGTGCATACGGAATGTTATCAAGAACGGTGAAAATTTAAAAATTCAGAAAATAACGGTTTTTAACGGTCAATGTTAAGTTTCGGATCTTGAAAATTGTATATCATTGTTTAGCGTTCAAAACTGCACATGTATATCGAATTTCTTGAAGAATACTCTAAATTTATAAAATAACGTTTTTTAACGGTCAATTTCAAATTTCGGTTCGTAAAAGTTGTATATCATTTTTCGCCATTTAAAACTGCACATGTATACCGAATTTCATCAAGAACAGCCTAAATTTTGAAAATAACGGTTTTTAACGGCCAACTTTAATGGTCATAATGACTATCTAATGACCCTATGTTACCTGCTGGATGTTCCTGTAGGCTTATGTCAAGTTTGGTGGCGATCCGATGACTCTCGTGGCCGGCAACCTCAGAAGATCGGGTTTTAAACAGTTTTTATAGGGTTTGGTGTTTTTAACGGTTTTTAACTGTCATAAATAACGTTTCTTAACTGCCAAATAACTGTTCTAATTTTCGAGAAGTAGCCCTGTACCACTGCAATGTCACAACGGCTATTTGATGAAAAGCAGAGGAAAAATATGTCTTTGAAACCGTTATAACAGTTTTTTTTAACGGTTTTTAACGGTTTTATTTTTTTAGAGATTAGCCCAAAACCATCCCCGGGTCACAACAGACGTACCTGCTAAATTTCAAGAAGATCGGGTTTTAAACAGTTTCTTTTATAGGGTTCGGTGTTTTTAACGGTTTTTAACTGTTATAAATAACGTTTTTTAACTGCCAAATAACGGTTCTAATTTTAGAGAAGTAGTCTTGTACCTGTGCAATGTCACAACGGCTATTTGAAGAAAAGCATAGGAAAAAGGATGTCTTTGAAACCGTTATAACAGTTTTTTAACGGTTTTTAACGGTTTTATTTTTTTAGAGATTAGCCCAAACCATCCTCGGGTCACAACAGACGTACCTGCCAAATTTCATGACAATCGGTTGAGCCGTTTTTGAGTCTATAGCGTACACACAGACACACACACACACACACACACACACACACACACACACACACACACACACACAGAATTTGCCATTTATATATTAGATACTAGCGGTGTACCCGGCTTCGCTCGGGTATATCTGTACAATAATTTTCTGGCCACCCCTCTCTCTCACCACTTAAAAGACAATACAATAAAATTCAGCTTGGGTTTGTTTCGTTTTTCCTATGCTGAACCAATTGCCCCAGCCTCCTCCTATCTACTTCACCCAATTTCTTCGGACGCCCACTCCCTTCTTGCCTCTCAATCTGTTTTCCCTCACGAATTTTTTTCGTAATACGATACACAGTCCATAGAGGGATGCCTGTACTTTGTGAACTTACTGATGCATTCTCAATTCCTTGATTGAAGTGCTCCAAAATGACAACTCTGTAGGGGCCACCATAACCTAGTGGATAAGGCGCTGGACTCATGATCCAAAGGTCGTGGTTTCGAATCCCGGCTTGGTCTTGGAAATTTTAACGTGGAATGTTTCCAGTAAAATGACCGTAGTTCATCCCGATGTCCACCCTGGCCCCGCAGGTGTCAGTCTAATGTGACGGACCAGCCACCTGCATATCCTTGATTTGGGCATGGACGTTAAATCCAACTCAAACATGACAACTCTGTGAAAAGATTGCATTTTCACGATGTATCATGTCTATTGGAGAGCCTCTGGGTAGACAACATTTCTGGTCTCCCTGTTTGGCGCAGCTATAGTCAGTGTTTCTGCGTTTCCAGTTCGTGATGCTGCAACGTAGAACATTCCATGTGTAAAACACGGAACGGTCAGGTCTGCCCCAAGGGATGAAAATGTCGGACCCTGGCTCTTGATGATTGTCAGAGCGAAAGCTGGTTTCATGGGAAACTGAAGCCATCAGAACTGAAATGGCAGGGGTGAGTCCATGGGTTCCAGAGGAATTCTGGGGAGCAGCACCGGTTCACCTTTGTGGGGGCCACATGATATTTTCGCTTCTACAACGTTCCTGTGCAGTCTGGTGAAGACACATCGGGTGCCATTGATCACCTTTGGCGGGTCCAGTGAGCGGAGAATGATAATAGGGACTCCAGATTTCAGCAACAGTTCATGTGGTGGAAGTCCAGAAATCTCAATGGAGTTCAGGAGTTCTTGTGGATAAAGGACTGCTTCATCATCATTCTTGGCTGTGTCAACAGATCTGTACAGTTTCCTCTCCAGGGAAGTCAGCTACGATTTTTCTGTTCAGCCTGTTGACAGTCTCGTTCAGGGAGGAGATTATGGCCCTTTCCACTAACCAGTCTGAGTCTGCACAGTGAGCATGAAGATCCGGTAGACTGCTTCTATCAGATCCTCCTGGCTATCAGACAGGCGTTGACAATGTTGGCTCTGGTGCCATTGAGGACGACAGGGAGGATCTGCCTGAAGTCCCCACAGAACAGCGTTGGGATGCCTCCCATTGGCCTGTGCACTTGGGTGATGTCCTGCAGCGTAGAGTCCATGGCCTCGTAGACAGCTTTGTGGGTCATGGGAGCTTCATCAATTATGACGGTTGCAGCCTCTTTGATGACTTTGGCCAACGTTGACCCACGCTTGACAGAGCAGGTTGGCGTTTCTTGCTTGTCGGCATCCAGAGGGACCTTGAAAATGCTATTTACTGTCCGCCCACCCGGCAAAAGAGTAGCGGCAATGACACTGGAAGCAGTGGCTAGCACTATTTTGCCTGTGGAGCGGATCCTGTTCAGATAAGATTCAGGATGGTCTTTCCTGTCCCTCATGGAGCATCAAGGAACATTATGTTGCTGCTTGCTGTGGGATCCTGCCTCTGCTCAACCATGGTCATAAAGCTGTCGTACACGTCTCTCTGGTCAGCTGTCAGCTTCTTCAGCTGGTCATCAGCTGCTGCCCGGAGTGCAGTAGTGTCGTAATTGGTCTCGCGGTAGTATTCTCGAGGCACAGTTTGTTGTTGTGTGACTGTTGGCATCCCATACTCTGTAGACTTGCCTCCAAGAAGGAAGAGTTTGTGCTGAATCACAGTAAGAGCTTGGTTGTAGATGGCATCTGTGTACTGCGCTTCATAATAGACATCTCTTCGGACTTGGAAGAGGAAATCTTCAGCAAGATGGTCTCTGAAGAGGTTCCACAGGTTGCCTGGGTTACTGGGGTTGAAAGCCACCAGGATAATACAGAAGTCACGCAGCAGTCGGGGTCTCTGAGAGATGGAGGCTTCCTCCAGGGCAAGTTGTAGAAGGCGGTCATCATCTAGGAGTCCAAGAGCATTGCAAGCATCTCGAAAAATGTTGTGGACATAGCCGTTGACAATCTTCAGCTCCTCGTACGAACGGGATCCTTTCATAACGTTGAGTAGAAGCCTCAAGAAGTAGCACTCTCCCTGGCGAGGACTGATACTGCACAATCGCCGGATTGCAGTGCCCCTTTGTCGTTTCTTCCACATATTCTGAGTGGACATCAATGTGAAGTGCTCAGGGACTTCCACGTACTTCAGCTCTCGTGCTGTAGGGTCTTGAGAGCATAGGCTAAAGATGGCGGTAAGGGTTGCTTCTGGGGGAGAGCCTTGTGCTCTTTGCGCTGCGTTGTGTGGATTGAAGTAGACCCATTGTCCATTCTCCAAATGGACAGCTGGTCTCTGCACCATGGGGTGGCGCTCATGCAGGTCAAATCCCAGGAGTCTCCAGGTCGCCTCGATGCTGCCAACGTAGCGGGCATTCTGGTACATTTGGATCTCATCAATGACTGGAGGTTCCGGGACCAGGCTGCTTCCAATTCAGTAGTGGGGCGACCATCCCCAACTCGGCGGGTCCCCGGGTGGCGGATAGGGGAATGGCCCTCAGATATGGGGGTTAGCTGCGATATAAGTCAGGCTTGCCTGGCAGAATAAGCAGTCCCGGACCAACTGGCGATGTTCCTATCAGGACAGGGTGGGTCAACAGGTGGCACTGTTGTCCTCACTGAAATACCCCATGTGTCCTATGACGGGCTCATCATGCGGTCAAGAGGCGCGGTATAACCTCTAGCCCCGGGGTGGGATCCCCGGAGAAACAATCCCCCCTGTGCTCACAGGGCAGGACGCACGGGCCATGAGCTAAGGGTGAGGCACCCCGAAAGAAAACTCCAGCTGAAGACGGAGGTATCGGGCCACTGGCGCAGCTTAAACCACGATACCACGCATATACGCTTCCATGATGATGCAGTCCACAGAATTTTGATGTGGCGCTCGACCTTCGGAGACCCGCCGGGGAGGTCGGGAGCCGGGCCCTATGCCTCAAAGGGGCCCACCCCAAGCGGTCGGTGGTCAGACAAAGAAATTCTGCATGTCAATGCGACGAAGAAGGAGACCTCATCCTCCTGCTAATGCCAAGCAAACGGTACCACCCAGAATGCTCAACATTCTCCAGTGGAATGCAGAAGGGGTGCATAAAAAGAAACTTGGCTTGGCAGAAAGGATGCATCAAGAAAATATTGATATCGCATGTGTCCAAGAGACACATTTGACCGTAAACCATCGCTTTCAAGTGAGGGGTTACGAGACCATCAGGTTGGACCGGGAGGAAAGAAACAAAGGAGGGGTGCTTATCTTGGTGCGGAATTCCATCGCCGCACAAGAACTCAAGATCAACACCAATCAACAGGCAGAGATCCAAGGTATTGATATAGCCCTTAAGGAACGCAACATCAGGATCTACAATGTCTATTGCCCTCAAGATCGTGATCTTTCCCTCACATACATGAACATCCCAGACAACAACTGCGTGGTGGTGGGTGATTTTAACAGTCACTCAGAGAGATGGGGCTATGAGGAGACGGACAAGAGAGGCGAAGAAGTTGAGGATTGGGAGATTGACACACATCTTCATCTCATCAATCAAGAAGATGATGAACCCACCTTTTACTCTAGACGCTGGATGACCACATCAACACCAGATCTAGCGTTCGCCACCAACGACCTGTTCGTCAGGACCACAAGAACAGTCCTCAACCAGCTTGGAGGAAGTGACCACAAGCCCGTCAAACTCTCTATCAACCTCAACTTACAGTGTCCACAAGCAAAGTGTTTTCCCCGCTGGAATTACAGAAAGGCGGACTGGACTCTCTTCGAGACCCTCACTGATACACACACAAAGCCAATCAACATCAGGCAGAAGGACTCAAACAAGATGGTTCGAGACTTCACAAAGGCCGTCTTGAAAGCTGCTACAGAATCCATCCCAAGAGGAGCACGTAAAGATTACAAGCCCTACTGGACGGAGGAACTCCAGAATCTGGAAGATGCTGTTACGGAAGCCAGGGACAGAGCAGAAAAGCAGCCATCACTGGAGAATAACATAGCGCTGAAGGAAGTAACTGCCAGATACAAGCTGTCCTGCGCACAAGCTGCAAGAAAAAGCTGGCAAGAGAAAACTGAAAGCCTAAATCTCGACAGGGATGGCAGCAAGCTGTGGAAACTGGCTAGAACCCTCTGTAATGAAACAACAAGTCACACCACTATAACAATACAAGAGAATGGAAATTACCTCTCTGGAAAGAAAGCAGCAGACCACTTCATAGACGTCTATGAAAACATCAGCAATCTGGAAGTCCCTCCTGAACATAGAGCTGCAGTGCACAGGGCCCAAGGTGAACTTCATGAGGAAGAGCCCCAAGAGGAAGTCATGACCACAGCTTTCACAGAGAAAGAGCTGGAGGAAGCGTTGCAGAGCCTCAACCTGAAGAAGTCACCTGGACCAGACGGAATCACAAATGAAATGATTCTGCATCTTGGGATGAAGAGCAAGGCAGTCCTTCTAAAAATCTTTAACTCCAGCTGGAAGACAGGATCAGTACCACAGTGTTGGAGGGAAGCAGACATGATCCCCATTCACAAAAAGGGAAAGGACAAGTCGAAGGCTGACAGCTACAGACCCATCAGCCTTACAAGCTGCTTAGGGAAGCTGATGGAGAGACTTGTCAACACAAGGCTTGTCTGGCACCTTGAGGAGCATCAGCTGCTGAGCCCTGAACAGGCAGGCTTCCGCCAACACAGATCAACAGAAGACCAGATCACATTCATCACGCAAAGCATTGAGGACGCTTTCCAAGAAAAGAAGAACACGCTTGCTGTCTGGATTGACATGGAGAAGGCGTTCGACAAAGTCTGAAAGGACGGACTTAGGCTCAAACTACGGCGATGTGGTGTGTCTGGGAGGATGTACACCTGGATCAGCCAGTACCTACACAATCGCCAAGCCCGAGTCAAGATTCAGGGCCAGAAAAGCAAGAAGAAGGTGCTGAGACAGGGAGTACCACAAGGAGGAGTCCTTTCGCCAACGTTGTTCCTCATCTTCATAGATGACATCGTCAGAGAACTGCCAAAAGGGGTCAGAGGAGCGATCTACGCAGATGACCTGGTGCTTTGGTGCTCTGAAGAGTACACCACCACAGCACAGGTACGCCTCCAGACTGCGCTCAACAAGATCAGCGACTGGACCAAGGAATGGCTTGTCTCTGTCAACTCAAGCAAAACAACCTACACAGTCTTCAGCCTATCCAGCAAGAAGCAAGAGGCGAAGCTGACACTGAACAACCAAAGGCTTGCAGAGGAACCCACACCTACCTACCTGGGAGTGACCTTTGATCGCAGGCTCACTTGGAAACAGCAGATCACCAGATGCTGTAGCAAGGCCAAGTTGAGACTGGCGATCATGAGGAAACTTGCGGGGACGAACTGGGGGGCTGACGAACGTATCCTGAAGAGACTCTATACAGGGAGAGTCCGACCTGTAGTTGAGTACGGGACGTCAGCATGGGCATCAGCTGCAAAGTCTAACCTCAACCACCTCAATAAGATACAGAACCAAGCTCAGCGTGTCATAATTGGCGCCATGAGATCCACCCCAATCCTGAAGATGGAAGAGACCACTGGGCTACAGTCATTAGAGGACAGAAGGGACACAAAGATCCTCATCCAAGCAGCAAAATTCAAACGCCTTGAAAACCATCCAATGAACAACAGAATGAGCAGACCCACCAAGAGCCGGTTGAAAAGAGGCAGCTTCATCTGCCAGTCAAGACGCCTTGAAAGACAAAGCCCAGTCTTGATGGAACACGAAGCAAAGCCTATCCCGGCAAATGTCACCCACCCATCTTGGAAGAGGCAGGTGTTCCCAACAGTCGTCACCAGCATTCCCGGAGTGGAGAAGAGAGGAATACAGTCAGACACCCAAAGGAAGGCCCTGGCCATGGAGTACATCTGCAACCAATATCCCCAGGAAGACTGGACCCATGTCTTCACAGATGGCTCCGCCACAGAGGCAACGAGGGATGGTGGAGCTGGAATCTTCCTTCGATACAAAGACGGAGATGAAGAAATTACAATTCCAACAGGAAAATACTCCACCAACTTCCAAGCTGAGCGAGAAGCCCTCTGTGAGGCAGCCACAACAGTCTTGCAGAACTCCAAAAGAACAACAGGGCAGGTGGTGGTCTTCTCTGACGCTCTCTCCGTGCTCCAAGCCCTCAAGAACTCCCGCTGCAAAGAACAGAACCATATCACTTCAGCCCTTGTTGCCCTCAGTGCCAGAGTGGAGAAAGTGGTGATACAATGGGTACCAGCACACTGTGGCATCAGAGGCAACGAAAAAGCGGACATTCTGGCAAAAGATGGTGCACAGAAGGAGCAGGCCAACAACCTGGTGTCATACGATGAAATTAAGACAATCATCAAGGCACAACAAGGAATAAAATGGCGCCTCCTGCATCCCAAATACAACCCAGAAGACACATACCATTTGCTGGGACGACGGGAACAGGTCAAGATCTTCCGCCTGAGGACTGGACACAATCGCCTGCTCCACCACATGCACACAAAATTTGGCATTGGACTGAGTGGAGAGTGCCCTTGTAGTGAGGGACCAATGACAACTGACCACATCCTTCAAGTCTGTACGACGTATGCAGCATCCAGGAGAAAGTACTGGCCAACACCGACAGCAGTGGAAGCCAAGCTGTATGGCACCCTGGAGGAGATGCGACGGACGGCAGCCTTCATCGAGGACACCGGGCTGCTCATCTAACGGGATGGCGAACGAGGAAGAAGAAGAAGACTGGAGGTTGTTGAGCTGTTCCTTCACCTGCCTGAGTGGCTTGGAGTTGGAAGACGGCTTGGTCTGTGCCCTTGTGGACATACTTCAGGACGTACTTGATGAATTTTATGCTACTGCATATTTCCACATTGATGTGGCAGTTGAACTAATGTAGGAGGTAAGGGTTGTAGGGGACAATCCACCGGTTGGTGACGATGATTTCTCTCTGCCCAAGCTTCACAGTCCCAGTATGTCCTCATTCAGACTCCTCACGTCTCCTGTACTTGGGGTAGCTGTCCTCACCCTGCTCTATGACCCTTCTTGCCTCTCAATCAATTTTACCTCACAATTTGTTTTCGTAATACGATACACAGTCGATAGAGGGATGCCTGTACTTAATGAACTTACCGATGCATTCTCAATTCCTCGATTGAAGTGCTCCAAAATGACAACTCTATAGGGGCCGCCATAACCTAGTGGATAAGGCGCTGGACTCATGATCCAAAGGTCGTGGTTTCGAATCCCGGCTTGGTCTTGGAAATTTTAACGTGGAATGTTTCCAGGTAAAATGACCGTAGTTCACCCCGATGTCCACCCTGGCCCCGCAGGTGTCAGTCTAATGTGACGGACCAGCCGTCTGCATATCCTTGATTTTGGCACGGACGTTAAACCCAACTCAAACATGACAACTCTGTGAAAAGATTGCATTTTCACGATGAATTATGTCTATTGGAGGGCCTCTGGGTTGACAACATTTCTGGTCTCCCTGTTTGGCGCAAGTATAGTCAGTGTTTCTGCGCTTCCAGTTCGTGATGCTGCAACGTAGAACATTCCATGTGTAAAACACGGAATGGTCAGATCTGCCCCACGGGATGAAAATGTCTGACCATGGCTCTTGTTGACAGACAAAAATCAGACGGTATTGCAGAGCATCATAACTTCGGTGTATTTCTGAAATCCTCTGCAGACTACCATCTCTAAATTTAGAAATTAACGGTTTTTAACGGTCAATTTTAAGTTTCTGTTCATATTAGTTGTCTATCATTGATCAGCGTGTAAAACTGCACCTGTATACTAAATTTCATCAAGAAAGGTCTAAATTTAGAAAATAACGGATCTTAACGGTTTTTAACGCTCAATTTTATAGTTTCCGTTCGTGTAAGTTGTATATCATTGTTCAGCATGTAAAACTGCGTCTGTATACCGAATTTCATCAAGAACGGTCTAAATTTATATAATAACGGTTTTTAACGGTCAATTTTTAAGTTTCCGTTCGTGTAAGTTGTATATCATTGTTCAGCGTGTAAAACTGCATCTGTATACCGAATTTCATCAAGAACGGTCTAAATTTATATAATAACGGTTTTTAACGGTCAATTTTAAGTTTCGGTTCGTGTAAGTTGTATATCATTGTTCAGCATTGAAAACTACACCTGTATATCAAATTTCATCAAGAAAGGTCTAAATTTAGAAAATAACGCTTTTTAACGGTGATACCATCTCTAAATTTAGAAATTAACGGTTTTTAACGGTCAATTTTAAGTTTCTGTTCATATTAGTTGTCTATCATTGATCAGCGTGTAAAACTGCATCTGTATACCAAATTTCATCAAGAAAGGTCTAAATTTAGAAAATAACGGATCTTAACGGTTTTTAACGCTCAATTTTAAGTTTCCGTTCGTGTAAGTTGTATATCATTGTTCAGCGTGTAAAACTGCATCTGTATACCGAATTTCATCAGGAACGCTCTAAATTTATATAATAACGGTTTTTAACGGTCAATTTTTAAGTTTCCGTTCGTGTAAGTTGTATATCATTGTTCAGCGTGTAAAACTGCATCTGTATACCGAATTTCATCAAGAACGGTCTAAATTTATATAATAACGGTTTTTAACGGTCAATTTTAAGTTTCGGTTCGTGTAAGTTGTATATCATTGTTCAGCATTTAAAACTACACCTGTATACCAAATTTCATCAAGAAAGGTCTCGAGATGCTTTTCTCGCTCAATTTTCCGCCTGCACTCACTGTTCCCATTCCCATTCTTCTGATTGCCCTTAATTTTGTAGGAATAGACTTTGTGCAGAAGTAGTTTATTTCAACGGGTCTGTGTCTAATGTAAAAATAGTGTATCAGGCTTTGCACTGTACAATCATTTTTCTGGACCCTCTCATTCCTCCCTTTTCATCCCCCTACCCTGTCCCATCCATGTTGCAAAATTACTTACCGTTACTGGACATACGCATACCGAA
>CM065728.1:72981401-72996401 GCA_033310375.1 Conus canariensis | reverse complement strand
AAAAATGATATTCCATTCCAACTGCTGGTCAAGTTTTTCATTCCACTTGTTGCAAAAAGTAGGGATTATGTTGTCACACAGAAAGGCATCATAGTAAACACGTGCCCCTCTGCTGACTGAACAGATAAGTTTCCACAATTTAGACATTTCTTCATGCTTGTTATTTGTCATTGTTACTGCAGTTTTCCGAATATATGCGTTTACCTCCCTTAATAATCCAGTGTACGAAATAAAGTCAATGCAAAATCCATATTTATAATTGAACTCTCTATATGCCAAAAGCGTGCCATCTTCTTTCATTATGTGTCCAATTTTGTATGTACTTTTGTCGAACAGACTTTGATAAAAAAAAAAAAATGGGTTTTTTGTTTATCTTAATGTTTTCATTATAAAATATATTTTCGGAAGCAATTTCTTCGGAAATGCAAGATATAATCCTTGTGCCAAATTCTTTATATGCCTCAAATACATCAACCCAAAATTTATTTCTGGATAATTGGCCTAGAGGAAGACTACAACCAAGTTTTTCCAGATGACATATTTTTGGACAACTTGCCAAAGTAATACTTTTCCACTTGTGAGACGATATTCTTATTTTTCTAATCCATGCAAGTTTTAATGCAAATATATATTCTTTTATTCTAGGCACACCAAGTCCTCTATTCATTACGTTTTTAACCACAGTTTTTCTGTTTATACGATCCCGTTTTCTATTCCAAACAAATCGAAATACTGAGTTTTTAATAGCATTAATTACATCATCGGGAGGATTTGGAAGTAGAATCCAGAGATGAATTAGTCTGGACAAGATTAAGGACTTTAAAACAGCCGCCCTGCCTAGTGGAGTAATCTGTCTCTTTAACTATACCTTATATAGCATTCTTATTTCAAGAAATCTAGCCTGCATGTTTATTTCTGAACAATGAGCAAGATCATTGGTAAATAAGATACCCAGAATTTTGAACTGGATTCCACTGAATACGTAAATGTTGCATGTAGCAAATCGTCGAATTTTTCCTACTGCCGAGCCATATTGCACTTGTTTTTCTGTGTTTAATATCAAACCTGATTTTCTTCCAAACCTATCAACTGTTATCAGAGTTTCCTCAACAGACACTCTGTCACCTTTAAGCATAATTTCTGCATCGTCCGCATATTGTGAAATTTTGTGTTCTGTATTGTTAATTTGGATCCCTTTTATAATTCTATTATCTCTCAACATAATGGCAAGGATTTCCACACACAAAATGAATATGTAGGGTGAAGCTGGGTCACCCTGCCTGCACCCACGACCCACGGGAAACCAACCAGATGCCTGGCCATTCACAAGAACAGTTGACTTAATATCATTATAGAAAGTACTTATCCATTTACAGATATCTGGTCCTAAACCGAATGCTACAAGTACTTTATTCATGAATCCCCAGTCAAGGGAATCGAAGGCTTTCTCGGAATCTAAACATAACAGCAAACCAAGTAGTTGGTGTGTTTCCAATAGTTAATTAAGTCATAGATTAATCTAATGTTATCTCCGATATATCTATTGACCATAAATCCTGTTTGGTCTTCATTGATCAAACTTGGAAGAACCATTTTCAGTCTATTCGCAACACATGCTGACCCTATCTTATAAACAACATTTAAAAGAGTAATTGGCCTCCAGTTTTTGATGGCATCTCGAGATTTATCCCCTTTAGGAATACACACTATAATTCCTTCCTTTTGTGTGGTGGACAACTCGCCTAGTTTAAAACCTTCATTTAAAGATCGTACAACGAATGTTCCAAGTGATGGCCAAAAAATTTTGAAGAACTCAACAGTAGATCCGTCTGATCCAGGGCTTTTATTGTTTTTCATCTGTTTAAGTGCATAGCCAGCCTCATCCATAGATATTTTTCCTTCTAATTGTACCTTTTCGTTGTCTTCTTCCATGGACGCCGACTTCCATGGTCAGCTGAGGAAGGTTTGCAAAAACCGAAAGCGCTTCTTTAAAATGCTTTGGGTGTTTGTTGTTTTTTTATTTGAATTACCTTTTCGTTGTCTGTTAGGCTCTCTCTCTCTCTCTCTCTCTCTCTCTCTCTCTCTCTCTCTCTCTCTCTCTCTCTCTCTTGAGCACCACTACAACATAACCAGTCCATGCTGTGTGTGATTTGTGGGCTTGTGTGAGCATGCTCCTGCATGCACGTATCTGCACATGCATGTACTCATATAAGTGTGTATGTGTGTGCCTTTGTATGTGGGCGTGTACGCATGTACACATGTGCATATGTGTGTTCGTAGGAGCGAGTGCATGTGCGCGCGCGCATGTGTGTGCATAAGCGTGCATACGTTCGTGTGTGTGTGTGTGTGTGTGTGTGTGTGTGTGTGTGTGTGTGTGTGTGTGTGTGTGTGTGTGTGTGTGTGTGACTGCGTGCGCCTTTGATTGTTTGCGGAAAATGAATGAAGCGAATGTTCAGATGACTTAGGAACAAGAACAATAACAATAACATCAACAACAGCCCCCCCCCCCCCTCCCACACACACACAGACACTGACACACACAGGCACACAGACACGCGCGCGCACACACACACACACACACACACACACACACCACACACACACACACACACACACACACACCACACACACACACACACACACGCGCGCGCGCGCGCGCGCGCGTATACCATTTCAGTGTTCAAATGATTCGGCCTTTCCTGTAAGAAACTGTTATCTCCTTTAAGAAGTATGAAATTAAGTAAAGGCGACAATTTTCAAATTACAAATGATGAGAGAGGCAATGCCTTTAGATTCACATGTAATATAAACTAAAAACGGAATTAGAAAAAATAACGAGCGATGCCTTTTGGAGTTACGCGTAATGAATATAAACATCACAAACAACAAGAGTTATGTCTATGTGATTCACGTGTGAAGAACACTAACGTTACACACACACACACACACACACACACACACACACACACACACACACACACACACACACACACACACACCTTGCCGCTTCCACGCATTATGTTTTGTTTGGTGAGTGTTGAATATGTCTGTGTGGTGGTGGTATAGATAACCAGCGTGATATTTGACCCCCTCCCTCCTCATTCCTGGTGTGTGTGTGTTGGGGGGGGGGGGGGGCGTGATAGTAAATCTTGACCAACGAGTGGGAAGCGCCAGGGATGGGGGAGGGGGGGGGGGCTTGCTATAGAGGCAGGAACTGCTTTTTTTTTCATCCAGTGGTACCAGCGGTGGTGGCACTCGTTCTTCTTCCACTAAAAGTTGATGAGAGAGGAAGAGGGTGAGCACGAGGAGACACTGGGGAAGCTTTGATGGGACAGTGTGTAAGAGATGCCCAAAGGAGCAAGTCACGGAGTGGGATTAGAAGAAGTGACGGAAAAGAGAGAAAGGAACAAGTACTGCGTTGGCTGGGATAGAACAGAAATACCATGAGCAGTAATTTCGTAGAGAGAGAGAGAGAGAGAGAGAGAGAGAGAGAGAGAGAGAGAGAGAGAGAGAGAGAGAGAGAGATTCAGAATCCCGTTTATTTTCATTTAGGCCAAGGCCCCTTATGAGGGGAATGTGAACAACAAAAGAACATTGAAGCAGCGCTAGTTATGACTTAACAAAAACATAACAAAGGTAATACAAACAAAATTCTTAAGATGTGGCAGTTTCTCTGAACTTAAATGCTTTTGAAAGAAACATTGAAAGACCTCTAACAACTTCAACTGATTGAGAAGACATTAATAAACACAATTTGAATAAACTCGGTTGACTATAATACTTAGGTTTGATGAACTTTTCACGAATACTACTAAGAACAGGACAGCAAAGAACAAAATTATTCATTTTCTTGTGCTACTTTACATAATGAACAAATCTGATCATGTTTTCATTTCTGTGCTACTTTACATAATGAACAAATCTGATCCTCGTTGTTAGCCATTCTGTATCTATAATGGTGCACTTTTAATTCTGATATTCCTAATCGAAATCGTGTTGTAACATACTGTAAATGTCTATCAATATTAGTGGTCAAATATGGTTTCAAATCATGCACACTGCAAAAATTGTTATAGAAACTAAATCTGTCACTATTGTGAATATGGTCAGACCATTTTTGCCATGTACAATCTATTAATCGTTGCCTGAAAATACTTATAAATACTTTGATATTTCCCACACCCTGGTTTAACCAGACATACCCAAACCCATATTCTGTCAAACAAAAACGTACTTTGGAGGCCCAGTTATTTTTACCTTTAGAGTCCATATCTAGAAGCATTTTGTAGGCTTTTCTAGGAATTCTATTATTACACATTTGCAATAATTTAAACCAATAACGAATGCAATTAACAGCAGATAAAACAAATATTGGGTAGCGATTGGTTTCTCCATATATCATATCATTCGGCGTACGTCTGTCTACACCAAGAAACTTTTTTAGAGCAAATTAATGTACAGATTCGCAACAAGTAGCAGCCTTGTCTAAGCCCCATAATTCAGAGCCGTAAAGTACAATGGGCTGTACTTGGGTATCGAATAACCTGATGAATACCTTAAAGGATGTATTATTCAAAACATACAACTTTTTCATAATACATAGTAAAGTATTCTTTGCCCTACTTGAAAGATCTTTACAAGCACCTGTAAAACTCAAACGTGTAGAAAATATTATACCTAAATACTTATATGCATTAACAACTGGCATATTAACATCACCATAAACCCATCTTTCCCTTGCGCCAAGATAGCCCCCCTTACGAAACACAATGATATTACTTTTTGACATATTAACTTTTAATTTAAGTGTACCAGCTGCACGTCGTAAATTATTCAACTGTGTCTGTAGACCAACAGGCGTTTCTGATATCAAAATAATATCATCAGCTAATAAGAGAATAAACAACTCTAAGGTATCAAGAGACAACAAGGCACCATGTCTACCATTATTGATAACTTCTATAGTTAGTTCATTTATAAACAAGGAAAATAAAACTGGACTACATGCATCTCCTTGCCTGACCCCAGTTGTACAATTAATGAAATCTGTCAGTTTACCTCCACACCGGACTCTAGCTCTAACAACATTATACATGCTTTTAATACACCTACAGAGTTTACCACATATACCATTTTTTGTAGTATTGGCCAGAGTATATTTCTATTGACTGAATCAAACGCCTTTTGAAAATCTATAAAAGCAACATATAGCTTACGATTACGAGAAAACTGCTTTTGGATAAGTGCCAACAAAGTAAACATGTGATCCACAGTCGAATAACCCTTTTTGAATCCTGCTTGCTGTTCCCCGGTTATATTATTCTCATCAACCCATTCTTGTATTCTCCTATTAATAATTATTCCAAATAGTTTACTGCTAATGTCACTAAGGGAAATTCCTCTATAATTATTGGGATTGTCAACATTGCCTTTTTTGAATATAGGCAAAATAACTGATTCACACCAATTATCAGGGTACATGCCCTCATTAAATAACTTATTAAATAATTTATGAAAAAAATAGCACAGCCTGTTGTGTTGCATGTTTAAATAATTCTCCAATTAGACCATCTGTGCCAGCTGACTTGCCATTTTTTAGTTTTCTAATAGCTAAAGTAACCTCTTCTATGGATATTGGACGATTAAATGAACTATCTACATCAGCATCCACCACTTCTTCATTAACACTGTCACTAACATTCTGTTCTACCAAATTTTGGAAATGATGAAACCAAATATCGCTAGTTATCTTATTCTTCGGTTGTTTTCTTTTGAAAGATACTTTCCCAACAGTCTCCCAGAAGTCTTTTTGGCATTTAACTGAGGAAATCAACTTATCTATTAAGAACTTATTATACTCCTTCTCCTTTCTTTTTAACAATTTTTTGTATTCTCGCCTTGCAACACAATAAGCCGCTCTATCTTGTGGATCATGAGTACGACAGCTAATTCTCAATAATTTTCTAGCTTTTTGTTTACTGATTCTGCACTCTTTATCATACCAATCATCACATCTGTCATTTCTGTTGACACGTATATGCTTCTTCATACACTTAGCACTTTCCTTTACACATTCATTAAACATGTTCAAAGCTTCATTTACGTCGGATTGTATCATATCTATGGCATTTTCAATTTTTCTAACAACATCTACGCTACATAATAGTTCTTGAAATCGATTAGCACAATCATTATTCCATACAAGTTTCTCTATAACATGATTTACTTGTTCATTATTGACAACAACATTTTCCTTCGGAAAAACAGCAACGAAAGAAACAGGCATGTAATCTGAATCTATGCGGTCTAAAACTTGAAATTTACATGAGTCATATACCAAAGCAAGAAGATCGCTTGAAATAATAAAGTAATCATCAACACTGCAGCCAGAATCAGATATGTATGTATAGCGTCCTTCCAGGTCGCCATTACATACCCCATTAACAATACACAAATCCAAGGCAGTGCATAGATTTAGTATCAGCTTTCCGTAATTATTTAATGTACAGTCTTCAGAGTTACGATTTATACTGAGAGAATGACTATCACATTGTCTATCAAAAATGTTTTTTCCCGAAAAATCCTGAGAAATATTGGATGTTCTACTATTCAAGTCTCCATTAATTATGACATACACATCTTTTCTTAACAAACATTCTATCAAACACTCTTCAAGTAAACTGATTCTATTTTCAACATCAAAAGAGGTGTAAAAAGGAGAATTTTCCAAATGAATGTAGCAACAAAAATACAAAACATCTTTGTCTGTTCCAAATAATTTTTTGTCAATTACAAATACACAAAAATTGGAGTAATTGACATCAACAGCTTTTACAAAGGGGGATAACTCCTTCCTGATCAAACAAACAATTCCATTTGATGGTCTCCCCTGTCTACTGAATTTGACAGCAGGTTTGCAAAACACATCATAGTCAGAAAATAGATTATCAAACTTCCACTCATCAAGAAACGTTTCAACAAGACAGACACAATCAAGCTTAAAAAGAAATGCAAAGAAATCTGGATCGGCAAGTTTTGACTTTATGCCATTAAGATTCCATAACAAAAAAGAGAAAGGTTTGTTTTCATTACATGTACACTCTCCCTCCCTACCTCCCTCGCTCTCTCCCTCATGCACACACGGGATTTTCGTAACTGGCTCTGGCTGGTTACTGCAACTCACCCGGCAACTGTCAACACGAACATCACTGTCCCTGCCTATTGCTGTCGGCGAGATTACCGGTGTTGCTGTTTTTTCCTGACCCCCTACATGTAATGTGGCATGAGGAAGAAAATCTGGCGGCCAACCCTATCTAGAGTCCTTGAGCCCTCCATGTCTATCAAGGAAATATGACTTTCCGTCGATCACTAGATGATCATAGATCATGGTGGCTCTCTTCCCGTCTGATCTAGCTTTTTTCAAGTTTGGTGAAAGACCACGCCTGATTTCCCTGACCTTGGAAGAGAAATCTTCTCCCACAAAGACATTGCTGCCTTTCAGGTTTTTCTTTTCTTTCCGGATGTTAACTTTACCCTTGTAAAAGGTGCAGCAAGCAATGATGGGAGAGTCAGGTTTGGCACTGAGTCTGTAAATCCTGTCAAACTCTACTTTCTTAGTCATGTTTAGCTTATCATTCAACATAGAATGTACTTTCCCTTCACAGCCATCGTTGGTCTCGTTCTGGTCCCTAGGTATGCCATAAAAAATCAGATTATTACGTTTTGACCTCCCCTCTAAATCATCAGACTTTCTTTCTAACTGCTTAACTTTTCTCAGGACATCAGCGTTAGCTTTGGCCAGAACCTCATTTTCTTTTTTCAAATCCCCCACCTCCTCTCTCAAATTTCTCACTTCAGACTGCAGGGCCGAACACTTTTCTCCAAGATCGTCAAACTTCTTATCAACATTATCAAACTTACAGTTTGTGGTGGACAGTACGTTCTGCAGAACATCCATCAACTCTGGTTCTTCAAGACGGGCGCCCCGTGTTGAGGAGGAAGAGGTGGTTGTCTGCGCCCGGTCTGCAGAAGCAGATCCTACCCTGCTCCTGGTGTCGCGCCTGGTGCCCATGATGTCAGCATAGGTGGGCTGTTGAGGGGAAGTGGGAGTCGTCTGCCCACTGTCCGCCGATGAAGCGCCAGCCTTGTCCACACTGGTGCTGCGTGATGAGCTGCCGAGCCGGGACTGCTTCATGCTGTCTGCCCTGGGTCCGGGAATCTGCTCCACATCGCCACAGCATAGAAGTAGTCCGCCCCGAAACATCAAGGTGAGGAGCAAGCCAAGGGTTGCACCGTCCGTCCTGGTTCGTGGTGTCAACAAGGCGATCGCAATGGCCGCCTTGTTTCTGGCTCGCTTCGCCATGAAATTGATGCAGACGGGGACGAAGGATCCACGTCTCGCCCTAAATACTAGTGGTCCTGATGGCATCGTGACTGACTGAAGTCCAAGTCAAAGTACCGGATTGTACAGTCACGGTAACTGTAAATAGAGACAATAAAGTTCGGAGCTCTTTAATGTCCGACTGCTCGAACTGACACAGTTCACGCCCCCCAAGAGAGAGAGAGAGAGAGAGAGATGCCTTTGCAGATCGGTTTTTTTTTCTTTTTCTTTTTTTTTTTTTTTTTTTTTTTTCTTTTCTTTTTTTTTTTTTTTTGTGTGGTGTGTGTGAGAGAGAGAGAGAGAGAGAGAGAGAGAGAGGAAGAGAGAGCAGAGAGCTTGTTTTACTTTGGGATGGACAACATGGCCAGGGCTGTCTTACAGGCGGCATTGAAGAAGACACAGAGAGAGGACAGAGCACAAAGTGTCGTGTTGGCGGAAAGACCAAGAACATGTACAGGAAACCCCCTCACCTCCTCTCCCACCACTTTCGTCCACCGTCTACTTCCGCCCACTCCCTCCCTCCCTCCCTCCCTCTCTCTCTCTCTCTCTCTCTCTCTCTCTCTCTCTCTCTCTCTCTCTCTGTCGCTTTGTTTCTGTCTCTGTCTCTCTCTGTCTGTCTCGAAGTCGTTAAAAATCTTGCCGTCTATCTTTACAAACTAGCTGTATCTTGAATTATCATATTCATTGTTGTATGAATGTGAATTTGTGAACTGAGGCTATAAATGTGCGAATGTAATGATTTTCATTCTCAAATTTTCATTATTTTCCTTTGCAAGTTGGTAAACTGTTTTCAGTCTTACATTTGACCTAGTTCTCATGCTTGTTCTGGCATAACATGTTCATTCGTATTTTATCATGTGTTCAGTCACGAGTTTGTGTGGGCGTGCCGGAAAGTGTGCGTGTGTGTGTGTGTGTGCGTGCGTGCGTGAGTGTGTGCGTGCGTGCGTGAGTGTGTGCGTGCGTGCGTTTTCGTGCGTGCGTGCGTGCGTGCGTCCGTGTGTGTCTGTGTGTCTGTGTGCGTGCGTGTGTGTGTGTGTGTGTGTGTGTGTGTGTGTGTGTGTGTGTGTGTGTGTGTGTGTAGACGTGAAATCTTTCGTTGTCATCGTGTTACAGGATACTTTATGGTCACTATTTTCGTCGACATATAAAAGTGGATTTGACCATGGACAACTCCTTTTGTGCTTTGGAGTATTTAACGTGTGCAATCATTACATGCTGCATCCGGGGCTTTCGGTTGATTGTCTCAATAACACACACACACACACACACACATACACACACACACACACACACACACACACACACACACACACACACACACATGCACGCACGCACACACTCATGCACACACGCACGCACGCACACACACACACACACACGCGCGCGCGCGCGCACGCACGCACACACATGTAAGCACACACACGCACGCACGCACGCACGCACACACACACACACTCTCTCTCTCTCTCTCTCTCTCTCTCTCTCCTCTCTCTCTCTCTCTCTGTCACCACTGAGAAGGGGCTATTACTTCATTGAAGTGGTGAGGGCAGGACAAACTTACGCCCTGCTCCCGGATCTCTGGAGGTCAGGTTTTGTAGGTGAGTATGTCATCTGTGGTTAGCATCCCTCAGCATCCCCCTCACACCACCGCTCTGTATCCGCTGTCCCCTCTGCCGCACAAACACTCTGGACTTTCGAAACAGGATTTTACTGTTGCTTCTGTAACACCAACCCGACCATCGCCACCACACCCTGTTTCTGCCAATGAACTGATTGTAATACCATCACCACCACCACACACCTTACTCTCACCCACCAAATGCCACCACCATCTCTCTCCGATGATGACACCACCACCACCACCACCACCACCACCACTACCAACTGCTCCATACCAGAACGGCTGCCACCATCACCATCCAAAAGAAAGTACGCCCTTCCTGTCCTCCTCCTCCCCCGCCCAACCAGCAGTCTCTCCTCCCCGCCTCCCCCCCCCCCCCCACACACACATACACACACATGGTAACACTCTCCCTGACTGTCCCAACGGATCTGCTGGATCGGCAGATGTCGCGCAGCCTATAGCCACTACGACGCACGCTGCGACAGCCACCTGGAGGACACTGAAACTTTGTCGCACCCCACTAAGGACGGGACCGCTACCCCCACCCCCCACCCCCACCCCACCACCACTACCACCCTACCCCCACTACCACACCACCACCTTCCCAGATGACCACCATACCCACTAGCCACACAGCACACAGGGGACACAACCCAAGGTAAAAAAAAAAAGAAGCCCATCTGAACACATCTGGATTCAAACAGTCACAGACTCACGCGGGCGACACGGGACACCCCAGTCACACGGTCACACACCAGTTACCAACTCCTAACATAACACAACATGACTAGAGCACTCCAGAGCAACAACCTCAAACACACAATCACAGCTGGATACACTTTTATTGACGTCCAGCCTGAAGAACGAACAAGGGAGATAACTTGCTCCCATGATAAAATGGGGCCGGAATAGCTCAGTGGTAGATCGCCGGACTCGTACTCTTGGTGATCCTGGGGTTGCGGGTTCGAATCTACTCCGGGCTGTTTCGGTACATTGAGAAATTTCCGTCAGAGTTAACATTAGATCTGACTCCATTTCCCATACAGTCCTTCGAATGAGACTATAAACCGAGGTTCCGTGAGTGAACGCATGTATAACATCTTGCACACACGTAAAATTCCATCACCAACTTTCGGAAGAGAAGGCCAGTTTGGCCGTTGGTATGGATGACACGTTACACATAGTATGCACCATGCGTGAGAAATGGAAAGAATGAAGGAAGTAAGGAAATCGAGTGAACGATATTGAATGACACGGACTGGATAACACGGGAAACGACTTAATGAAGCGCCAGCTGGCAGCTCTTCAGTCGGCACTACCCAGGTAGGCAGCACACTGTGTAAACGAGTGTGGATTGTAAAGCGCTTAGAGCTTGATCTCGAGCCGGGCGCTATATAAGTATTCATGATTATAATAACAATGATGATAATAAATAAATGAATGCACGCCCATAACTCGAAGCGAAAGCTGCTTACGTCACCGATTCGCCTAGTAGATATACCAGCACAGAGCACACAGAACAAACAAGGAAACGCCCCCCCCCCCCCCCCCCCCAGGACGTACCAAGCTTGCCTATAATATTATACCCCGTACTGAACACATCTACATAGCAACAACAACTGGAGAAATGAGCATAAATTAACATTCATTCAAGCCTGGTACAACCTTTTCGATCTTGAATATAGTCTGATAACTAAAGGGCGAACTGTCACAAGCCGCAAGTTCTGACTGGGTTCGAATCCTCGCATAATTCCATTCATGTTGATTGTAGAGCAGCCGAACACAAGGTGCCGTGTCAAGACAGTTGCATATCGTTAAAAATATCAGGGCTGTTTCATCATTACCAAAAAGAAAAAAAAATCTATACGTATTTTAAAAATCCTAAAATGTGTCTTCAAACTGAATCAGGTTTCACAAGACTTCAGATCATCATCGTCATCATCATCATCATCATCATCATCATCATCATCATCATCATCATCATCATCATCTGCTAAGTCGTAGCCGCGAGGCTCTCTTCTTCAATTCTTCATCTCAATCATTAATTCATTTAACCATCAGTTTTAAATCATGCGCAGTGTGGTCTCAGAACTTAGCGGATGTGGTGGATATGGACTAGTCCGCACGCAGTCACACCTCCTTGATGAAACTGAAACTGTAACTCGGTGTGTGTGTGTGTGTGTGTGTGTGTGTGTGTGTGTGTGTGTGTGTGTGTGTGTGTGTGTGTGTGTGTGTGTGTTATGTGTGTGTGTGTGTGTGTGTGTGTGTGTGTGTGTTGTGTGTGTGTGTGTGGTGTGTGTGTGTGTGTGTGTGTGTTTGTGTGCGCGCGCGCGCGCGCGCGCGTGCGTGTGTGCGTGCGTGTATGCGCTCTCGCGTCTCTATGTGTGTGTGCGTGTATGCTTGTGCGTGTATGCGCGCGCGTATATCTGTGTGTGTGTGTGTGTGTGTGTGTGTGTGTGTGTGTGTGTGTGTGTGTGTGTGTGTGTGTGTGTGTAACGATACAGACTAATGTCACAGGCTATTGTTCTTTTGTTCACTGTTACATGGAAAAGATGCCGTTACCTCACACGACAACCGGACAAGGATGCTGAGCGTGGGTCACTGTGTGGCCGTCAGATACATGAAGAGGATGCAGAGGGACCGCCGCTCATTCACGGCTTACACCACTGTCAGCGCTGTCTGGATGCGACTTAGAGTTCCTTTGAAGTGTTTCCTACAGTGCCAATGCTGACAATTGGTAAGTATCATGCCAGATAGCAGCCTGCAAGTCAGAGAAATACATGGAACCAATTTGTCCTATGGTTTTTGTGCTTCCGTCATTTGTCTTACGTCCTTGCCTCTGACGTTAGCCAGAACTCTCAGAAAACCAGACTGGGTCAAGTCTTATGAATATTTCACCAAAGACAGCAGAGAGAAGGATCACCGTTTACATAGGATGGGATCAACAGTAATATGTCTCATACATCAGGACCAGCAGTATTGGCACATATTGTTATTTGGATTAACGTTGTACAAGTTTTCTTTTAATAATGATTAATGCAAGAGATCAAAGAATCACTGTTGCTGAACACAGCTGATAATTTGGTCGGCAGTGTTCAGAACAGGACATCAAAGGATCAATTTTTAAGGCAGCTAATCATAAGCAGGTCAAACACTCAGTAATGTCTAAGACATAACATCAAAGAATATTAGAAAAGTAGTTAGACTCAGAATCAAAAACTTACTTTGAGAATATTTCGACAGGGTCGCCCTGTCTTCTTCAGCTCACTGTTGCTGTTGTGGCAGCGAGGCCTGGTGGGGCGACTGTTGTGTGGGGTGAACAGTTGTCAGCATCTGATTGTAGATGGGGGGAAGTTCAAAACCTTGATCTCTGTTCAGGCTGGAGCGTCTGGTCTTGATTTCGATGGCTTCCTTCTTTAACTTTTCTTTTTGTGAGGAAGGGCTCTGTAGATAAGATCTTGGTTTCTTGGGGGCTGAAACTGTGGCCTGCGGCTTGTAGGTGTTCGTGTATGGCAGAAGTAGATCGGTTTTGGTGTTCCTGTAGACGGGTGGTGAGTGGTCTTGCTGTCTCGCCAATGTAGGTATTGGCACAGTCTTGACACCCTACCTGGTACACTACACCACACTGCTTGAGGGGGTCCATTTTGTCTTTGACATGGGTCAGTTGCTGGCGTAGGGAGTTGGTGGGTTTGTGGAACACTTTACATCCATGTTGTTGGAAGGTCCTGGCTAGACGCTCTGAAACCCCTTTAATGTAAGGGATCCCCACTTTCACACTGTCCGTATCTGCAGGCCACAGTTTCAGCCCCCAAGAAACCAAGATCTTATCTACAGAGCCCTTCCTCACAAAAAGAAAAATTAAAGAAGGAAGCCATCGAAATCAAGACCAGACGCTCCAGCCTGAACAGAGATCAAGGTTTTGAACTTCCCCCCATCTACAATCAGATGCTGACAACTGTTCACCCCACACAACAGTCGCCCCACCAGGCCTCGCTGCCACAACAGCAACAGTGAGCTGAAGAAGACAGGGCGACCCTGTCGAAATATTCTCAAAGTAAGTTTTTGATTCTGAGTCTAACTACTTTTCTAATGTCGAATCCAGAATCCAGAAACCTATATTCTTAATCAAATAATAAATAGTGCCCAAGATAATGAAGGTACAAAGATTTATTATGGACAAAACTTTCAAAGACAGCAAATTAGAAAATATAGGTGCTTACAACAGCAGCTGAAAAAATCAATAGTATTTCAACTGGAAATCAAAGGATCATTAACCTGTAAGACAGTAGATGATAGGATCAATGGTATTTAGAACAGCAAATCAAAGAACCAGTGGTTTCAAAGACAAGAGATCAAAGAATAGCGTTGAAGACGGTCGATCAAAGGATCAATAGCATTCAAGACTGCAGATCAAATGATCAGTAATATCTAAGAGAAGAGATCAAAGAATCAATAGTTTTTAAGACAGCATGCAGAACACTAATATCTATCTATATCTGTTTCTCTACCTATCTATCTCTCTATGTATGTATGCGTGTCTGTATCTATCTGTCTATCTATTTATCTATCTGTCTGTCTGTCTGTCTGTTGGTTTTCTATATGTTGTCTTAAATCTCTCTCTCTCTCTCTCTCTCTCCTCTCTCTCTCTCTCTCTCTCTATATATATATATATATATATATATATATATATATATTATTATATATATATGTATATATATATATATATGTGTGTGTGTGTGTGTGTGTGTGTGTGTGTGTGTGTGTGTGTGTGTGTGTAGTGTGTGTGTGTGTGTGTGTGTGTGTGTGTGTGTGTGTGTGTGTGTGTGTGTGTGTGTGAGTAAGTGTGTGTGTGTGTGTGTGTGTGCGTGCGTGCGCGCGCGCGCGCGCACGCGTTTGCATTTAAGGCAGCTGATCAAGTGACCAACAGTGTTTAAGACAGCTGAATAAACGATCAACGGTGCTTTGAACAGATGATCAATACGTGATCAAAAGTGTA
>CM065728.1:72973901-72976401 GCA_033310375.1 Conus canariensis | reverse complement strand
TCTGTACACAGACAGTAACCCAGTGACCATCATGTTCATTCTGTACACAGACAGTAACCCAGTGACCATCATGTTCATTCTGTACACAGACAGTAACCCAGTGACCATCATGTTCATTCTGGACAGAGAGTTACGCAGTGACCATCATGTTCATTCTGTACACAGACAGTAACCCAGTGACCATCATGTTCATTCTATACACAGACAGTAACCCAGTGACCATCATGTTCATTCTACACACAGACAGTAACCCAGTGACCATCATGTTCATTCTGTACACAAACAGTAACCCAGTGACCATCACGTTCATTCTGTACACAGACAGTAACCCAGTGAGCATCACGTTCATTCTTTACAGCGAGTTACGCAGTGACCATTATGTTCATTCTGTACACAGACAGTAACACAGTGACTATCACCCTCATTGTCTACAGGCGTCAGTCGATGAGGAAGCACAGAAGGCCGACGATGGTGGTACTGTGCATCGCCGCCGGGTCGGTGCTTAGCGGCTTTCCGGAGAGTGCCATCACGGTGTTCTTTGAGCTGTCTATGCAGAGCGGCGGCAGCGACTGCCGCTGGGTCTGCTACCTGACCCTCTTCGCCACCGTCTACCTTATCCGCTCCATCAACTCCAGCGTCAACTTCTTCTTCTACTTCTTCTTCTCTTCCAAGTGGGTCTCTCTCTCTCTCTCTCTCTCTCTCTCTCTCTCTCTCTCTCTCTCTCTCTCTCTCTCTCTCTCTCTCTCTCTCTCATCAAATCACTTTCCGCGTGCATGAACCATCTTTAAAGCAAGAAAAGATGGTTCATGCCTGCGGAGAGTGGTTTGATGTGTCCATCCTGCTCAAAAGAAATTGAAGACGAGGAACACTTCGTTTTCAGATGCCCGGAGTATAATAAATGTAGAAATGATTGATCTGCCTTTAAGTCCTTTTTCCGCCAAACTCAAAACCTCTTTGGTATTTCATCATCTGAAAATGTAGACATTGTGTCCTTGCTAAGTTTGTGGCGGAAGCTTTTCGATTTAGAGAGAAAAAAAAATTAATATGTAGGCTGTGTTTGTAAATCAAGCCCTGTGATATTTGTTTATTGTCTTACCCTCATCAATTTCCTGCGATATTTCTGTATTCTGTCATCCCCCCCCAAAAAAAACAATTCCCTGTGATACTTTGTATTTTCTCACCCCGATCAATTCCCTATGATATATCTGCATTTTCTCACCCCCATCAATCACATATCTGTATATTCCCATCCCCATCAAGTCCTTGTGATATTTCTGTATTTTCTCACCCCTAACAATTCCCTGTAATATTTCTGTATTTTCTCCCCCCCCCCCCCCCTAACAATTCCCCGTAATATTTCTGTATTTTCTCACCCCTAACAATTCCCTGTAATATTTCTGTATTTTCTCACCCCTAACAATTCCCTGTAATATTTCTGTATTTTCTCACCCCTAACAATTCCCTGTAATATTTCTGTATTTTCTCACCCCTAACAGTTCCTTGTGGTACATCTGTATTTTCTGGGCCACCTTACAATTCCCTGTAACATTTCCGTATTTTCTACCCCCTAACAATTCCCTGTAATATTTCTGTATTTTCTACCCCCTAACAATTCCCTGTAATATTTCTGTATTTTCTCACCCCTAACAATTCCCTGTAATATTTCTGTATTTTCTACCCCCTAACAATTCCCTGTAATATTTCTGTATTTTCTCACCCCTAACAATTCCCTGTAATATTTCTGTATTTTCTACCCCCTAACAATTCCCTGTAATATTTCTGTATTTTCTACCCCTAACAATTCCCTGTAATATTTCTGTATTTTCTACCCCTAACAATTCCCTGTAATATTTCTGTATTTTCTACCCCTAACAATTCCCTGTAATATTTCTGTATTTTCTATCCCCTAACAATTCCCTGTGGTACATCTGTATTTTCTCAGCCACCTAACAATTCTCTGTGATATTTCTGTATGTTCTCACTTCCATCAATTCCCTGTGTTATTTCTGCATTTTGTCACCTTCCTAACAACTCCCTGTGACATTTCTGTATTTTATCATCCTAGCTAACCATTCCCTGTGGTGTATCTGTACCTGCAGGTTCCGACCCTTACTGAGGCAGACCTTCGGATGCTGCCTGGACAAACTCCGTCAGTCTGAGCGTGATTCGTCCACCGCTTCCTCCGGTCTGCAGGGCACTCCGGATTCTGGAGAAGGCATACACCCCAGCAATCGTCACCAGCAAGGTCACCAGCAAGGTCACCAGCAAGGTCACCTAGGTCACCAGCAAGGTCACCAGCAAGGTCACCCGGATGACGGCACAGGAGACCGCAGAGTGGCCCTGAGAGAAAATCCAGGAGACGCCGATGACCGTTCCAACGACCCCGGCGAAGACCTCCGAGACCAGCCTCCTACAGAGATGAACGAGGTCACTGCATTGTAGAGAGTTCTTGTGTAGCCCGTGACCTGAATGGTCCGTCGCCTGTACTGTGTTGACGCAG
>CM065728.1:72943901-72968901 GCA_033310375.1 Conus canariensis | reverse complement strand
GTTTATTCCTATGTGTCAGGGTTGATGTTAAACACTTTCAATGATGATGATGATGATGATGATGATAATGATGATGATGATGATGATGATGATAATGATGATGATGATGATGATGATGATGATGATGATGATGATGATGATGATGATGATAGGAATGACTTTCGGAGTGACTTTGTTTTAGGTGAGGAGGAGCTGCACAATTCGTTGACCTCACTCTCTCATTCAAAACCACCTGAACCATTGAAGGCATGAATTGTATGGACGTGTTGATCGTCGCCCCGAGTGACTGCCAAAACATGGGCCGTGGACAACAAAGACTTCAGCCGAGCACATTCTTGGATAATCAAAGCAAAGGGGAAATTACTTAGCCGCCAAAGAAGGGAACAAATGACAAGACAGACACAACGCGTTTCGACTTGATATGTGTTCTTTAAGCTGGACAGGCAACAACATGCGGCTCAGCAATGTTATTTCTGTTTCATTTTCCTCTTTCAGTCATCCCATTTGGACATCGTTCAGGGATGAGTCAACAGTGTTCCAGAATGACATTCCAAAGATGCAACTGCTGCAGGTAGTAGGATATTACAAGCGTTTTTGTTTTTTTGTTTTTTTACTTGGGGAGTGAGGATGCCAGTTCCACATACACACAAAATCACCGACCGACGAGAAAAATGATCATCATGTGTACTCTTGTTGTACAAAGGGAGATAACTGAGTCGCTGTGAAGAAACCCGATAGTCGCTGCATAATGGATGTGATTGTAACGGACGTGGCAAATCGATTCTCTCTGTTGAATTCAGGAAACGTGCATGACAGTGTGTAGGTTGAAGAACGGACATGAGGTGTGATTATCGTACTTGGGTGGGGGGGGGGGGGGGGGGGGGGGGGGACACAAACAGACAAGCAGGCTACAAATAAACAACACTAAATCCCTTCACATAAAAAAGGTCAGCTACCTAAACAAAACAACAACAACAACAACAAAATAACATCAGACTCCCTTCCTTCATCGGATGAAAAAGAATACACTGGCGAGGACCAACAACACGATGGCAACAAAGAACCCGTTGACACAATCTGCACCGTAACCAGAGCAAAAACCTGCCCCCTGGCGGTGAAACACCAGAACTTCTTCCCGGGAAGGGGGGTAACTCAGGGCCACTTGCTGATACCTACCGCCAGCATCAGGGCGGGTGAAGTTCAGCTGTGGATAACTGGCACTGCTTCCTGGCCGAAACAGGGAGGCCAGCTTCCCCACCACCTCCAAGAGGACGACGTTATCAACATCCGCTCTACACAGCCGACCCTCAAAGAACCCGTAATGGACGTACAGACCGTGAGGTCCCTGCCCCGAAACGCCCACATCCCCGTACAGAGGGTGCCGGTACAGACCTACGTAACGATGCACGTGATCAAAGCCGGGGTCTCGGCAGGCGGGGGCGCTGGAGGTCTCTGCAGCCGAGGGGGCAGGTCGCCAGAGCTGGGGGTAGTGACAGGCGTTGGTGAGGTTGAGCCAGGGGTCCTCTCCCAGCAGCCGGTCCGCAATGTGGAAGAAGGTCTGCAGGGTGAGGTGCGAGGCGTTGTCCCCGTGAGGACCGTTGGTGCCGACGAACACGCCCAGCTTCAGATGGGGGAGCAAGCCCAGGCAGCTGATGTAGGCGTGGAACATCCCCGTGTGCCATGTCAGGGGGTAACCTGTAAATGTGCCATAACCTGTAAATGTGCTATACCAGGGCGTAGCCTGTAATGTCCATATCAGGGGGTAACCAGTAAATGTTCCAAACCTGTAAATGTGCCATATCAGGGGGTAGCATGTAAATGTGCCATACCAGGGGGTAGCATGTAAATGTGCCATGTCAGGGGTAGCATGTAAATGTGCCATATCAGGGGTAGCATGTAAATGTGCCAAATCAGGGGTTAACCTGTAAATATGTCATATCAGGGAGTAACCTGTAATATGCCATATCAGGGGGTAACCTGTAATATGCCATATCAGGGGGAAACCTGTAAATGTGCCATATCAGGGGTAGCATGTAATGTGCTATAGGGTAACTGTAATATGCCATATCAGGGGGTAACCTGTAATTCCATTCACGTACATGTCATATGCCATATCAGGGGTACTGTAAATATCCATATCAGGGGGTACATCCGTAATATGCCATATCAGGGGTACTGTAATGTGCCATATCAGGGGTAACCTGAAATTGCCTATCAGGGGGTAACTGTAATATGCCATCAGGGGTACATAAATATGCCATTCAGGGGTAACTGTAATGTGCCATATCAGGGGTACTGAAATTGCCATATAGGGGTAGCGTAAATGTGCCATATCAGGGGGTAACTGTAAATATGCCATATCAGGGGTAGCATGTAAATATGCCATATCAGGGGTAGATATGCCATAAGGGGTACTGTAAATATGCCATATTCAGGGGTAGCTATACATTGCATACCAGGGTAATAATATGCCATATCAGGGGTAACTGTAAATTGCCATATAGGGGTAACATACATATGCCATACCATGGGGTAAGCTATACATATGCCATACCATGGGGTAACATAATATGCCATCATGGGTAACCATATTGCATACCATGGGGTAAGCTATACATATGCCATACCAGTGGGTAAGCTATAATATGCCATACCATGGGGTAAGCTATACATATGCCATACCATGGGGTAACCATACATATGCAATACCATGGGTAAGCTATACATATGCCATACCATGGGGTAAACGATACATATGCCATACCATGGGGTAAACGATACATATGCTATACCATGGGGTAACCTATACATATGCCATACCATGGGGTAAGCTATACATATGCCATACCATGGGGTAAGCTATACATATGCCATACCATGGGGTAACCTGTAAATCTGCCATACCATGGGGTAACCTGTAAATATGCCATACCACGGGGTAAACTATACATATGCCATACCATGAGGTAACCTATACATATACCATACTATGGGGTAAACGATACATATGCCATACCATGGGGTAAACGATACATATGCCATACTATGGGGTAACCTGTACATATGCCATACCATGGGCTAAGCTATACATATGCCATACCATGGGGTAAACGATACATATGCCATACCATAGGGTAAGCTATACATATACCATACCATGGAGTAAGCTGTACATATGCCATACCATGGGATAACCTATACATATGCCATACCATGGGGTAAGCTATACATATGCCATACCATGGGGTAAGCTATACATATGCCGTATCACAGGGTAACCTATACATATGCCATACCATGGGGTACCTATACATATGCCATACCATGGGGTAACCTATACATATGCCATACCATGGGGTAACCTATACATATGCCATACCAGTGGGGTAAAGCTATACATATGCCATACCATGGGGTAAGCTATACATATGCCATACAATGGGGTAAGCTATACATATGCCATACCATGGGGTAACCTGTAAATCTGCCATACCATGGGGTAAGCTATACATATGCCATACCATGGGGTAACCTGTAATATGCCATACCATGGGGTAAGATATACATATGCCATACCATGGGGTAAGCTATACATATGCCATACCATGGGGTAACCTATACATATGCCATACCATGGAGTAACCTATACATATGACCATACCATGGGGTAACCTATACATGTGTCATACCATGGGGTAAGCTATACATATGCCATACCATGGGGTAACCTATAAATATGCCATACCATGGGGTAAGCTATACATATGCCATACAATGGGGTAACCTGTAAATATGCCATACCATGGGGTAACCTGTAAATATGCCATACCATGGGGTAAGCTATACATATGCCATACCATGGGGTAACCTATACATATCCCATACCATGGGGTAACCTATACATATGCCATACCATGGGGTAACCTATACATATGCCATACCATGGGGTAAGCTATACACATGCCATACCATGGGGTAACCTGTAAATATGCCATACCATGAGGTAACCTATACATATGCCATACCATAGTGTAAACGATACATATGCCATACCATGGGGTAAGCTATACATATGCCATACCATGGGGTAAGCTATACATATGCCATACCATGGGGGTAATAGCTAGTATACATATGCCATACCATGGGGTAAGCTATACATATGCCATACCATGGGGTAAGCTATACATATGCCATACCATGGGGTAAGCTATACATATGCCATACCATGAGGTAACCTGTAATATGCCATACCATGGGGTAACCTATACATATGCCATACCATGGGGTAACCTATACATATGTCGTATCACAGGGTAACCTCTAAACATGCTGATAGTGCTTGTAGTAGTCTCCCAGCAATTGAAGCAAGCCAAACCTGAGACATTAGTGGTTGTACCTCTCTCTGTGGGCAATGGTAAAGAATTCCGAGCTAGGAGTGCTAATCTTTGTGGACTTACCACGATAGTTGCCGGTATACCAACCAGCCCAAGCCGTAGCCATCTGTGGCGTACATCAAGAAGTCCAAGCTGGGAGTTGCTCATCTTTGTGGACTTACCACGATAGTTGCCGGTGTACCAGCCCAAGCCGTAGCCATCAGTGACATACACCACCGGAAACTGCGGCCTCAGTAGATTCTCCCGGTCTCTCTCCGCTGCCGGTATGGCCACGTGCGGACTGGTCATCTCCTTCAAGTGGGCTTCAGCTCAGCAGTTGTCCGCCATGCTGAGTTCGGCCATTGTTGACGAGCAGAGACAGCCATTTCGCCATGTCTTGAGCAGATGACGCCATGGCGCCGGTGGCTTCTCTTGCTGTTAGTCTGAAATGACGCAACACGGAAAGATTGGGTGAGAAAACAGAGAAAGGGAGGCGCGCGAGAGAGAGGAAGTTAACGGAGAGAGAGAGAGAGAGAGAGAGAGAGAGAGAGAGAGAGAGAGAAGACAGACAGACACAGACAGACAGACAGACAGACAGACAGACAGACAGAGAGTAGAGAGTAGGAATGATGCGCGAACGAATCAGTGAGCGCTTGAGTAAAGGTAGGAGTGAGTTGTAGATCACATCAGCTTCAGCGGGCAACGTCAACCCATCGTCTCTTGGAATCTGAACAGAAGACTGGATTGTGCGCTATTCAACACTAAGATCACAACAGAACATACGACGCACATAATTTTCAAGACATTCATCAACACAAAAATCGCAACATAACATACGACACACATACTTTCAAGACATTCCAACACTAATATCACAACATAACACACAACTCCCATACTTTCAAGACATTCAACACTAAGATCACAACAGAACATACGACGCACATATTTTCAAGACATTCATGAACGCTACTATCACAAAGATAACATACGATGCACATACTTTCAAGACATTCAACACTAATAGTGCAACAGAACATACGACGCACATATTTTCAAGACATTCATCAACATCTAGATCACAACAGAACATACGACGTACACACTTTCAAGACATTCAACACTAATATCACAACAGAACATACAACGCACATATTTTCAGACAGATTATGCACGAAACAAGTCGGTCCATACGCGAAACGTGTAATCCTGAAGATGGTCTGTGCACAAAACATGTCTTCAAAACCACCATGCCCGAAACTCTTACTCACAAACACACATACTTACACACACACACACTCTCTCTCTCTCTCTCTCTCTCTCTCTCTCTCTCTCTCTCTCTCTCTCTCTCTCTCTCTCTCTCTCTCTCCTCTCGTTGCCCGTTTTAGCAGGCAAGCCTATGATATGATGCTTTTAGAAATGGAAAAAGGTAAAGAAAACTGGGCTCATAAAGTAAAGAAAGTCCTTTCAGAACAGGGTTTTGGAATAGTGTGGATGGCCCAGGAAGTAGGGAATGAGCAACAGTTTATTGCGGAATTTAAAGACAGGCTTATTTGTTCTTTTAAACAGAATTGGCACTCAGATATGGAAAGTAAAGAAAAATATCGCTGGTTTTTCTCATTTAAGAATGTGTTTCATTCTGAAAAGTTTCTCAATGTCATAACAGATAGATGGCACAGAATAAATTACGCAAGATTTAGGTTGAGAACTTTAGGTTTTAATGCGAACAAAAGATGGTTTGAATGTGAAACATCCACAGAATCTCCTTGTCCTGCATGTAGACACATTATTGATGACGAAGAACACTTTCTGTTCCACTGTACTGCTTATAATGAAGTGCGGACAAATTGTTCACTTTTCCAGTTAGATATAGCAAAAAGACAAAATGTTGCTGTCGTGTTATCATCAGATGATGAACTTGTAATTAAATCAGTTGCGAAATTCATCGCAGAAGCATTGAAAATTAGACAGATGAAGGATAGTGAAATTTAAGATAATGCATTATAAGAGATATCTGAATGAATATTATCATTCATCACAAGTGGAAGAGATCAGTAAGATACATTGTCATCATTTGATCGAGTGGATGGTCGAGTAAGTCTTAAGGGTTTTTTGGGGTTTTTTTCCTAATTGCATTACTCCTGTGCGTGAGGACATAAGGAAATGTTATGAATTTATTTGTTTTTAACCTTTGATTTGGTGCACACTAGGAATGAATGTGTACTATTTGTTTGCAGGAAAGGAAGAGGGAAATGTTATTGTTCTGTTACCTCTCCCCCCTTGTCAAAAGACCTCTTTGGTAATGACAATAAAATATCAAAGTCTCAACAACAAAAAAGTCTCTCTCTCTCTCTCTCTCTCTCTCTCTCTCTCTCTCTCTCTCTCTCTCTCTCTGGAAAAAGTTTCTTAATGTTATTACAGATAAATGGCGCAGAAGTAGTTACGCAAGATTCAGGTTACGAACTGTAGGTTTCAATGCCAACAAAAGGTGGTTCCAGTGTGGAACATCCACAGAATCACCGTGCCCTGCATGTGGATACACTACTGACAACGAAAAGCACTTCTTGTTTTCATTCACACGGTGTGTGTGTGTGTGTGTGTGTGTGTGTGTGTGTGTGTGTGTGTGTGTGTGTGTGTGTGTGTGTGTGTTGTGTGTGTGTATGTGTGTGTGCGTAGTGTGTGTGTGTGTGTGTGTGTGTGTGTGTGTGTGTGGTGTGTGTGTGTGCGCGCGCGCACGCTCGTTTGTATGTGTGCGTGTGTGTGTCAGTAAGTGTGAGTGTATGTGTGCGTGTGTGTGTGTGTGTGTGTGTGTGTGTGTGTGTGTGTGTGTGTGTGTGGTGTGTTGCGTGTGTGTGCGTTTGTGCGCGCTTGAGTGTGTGTGCGTGCATGCGCGCGCGCGCGTGCGTGCGCTTGTGTGTGTGTGTGTGTGTGTGTGTGTGCGGCGCGCGCGCGCGCGCGTGCAGACGGCGTAAGTGTGTACGTTGTGTCTGCACCACTACTACCTGGAAATGGCCGGGTCAGAGGGCACTGTCTCGCCGGCCAGCGTGACGTAAGGCGTGGCCAGGCGGCGGCCATCGTGCACAGACAGGACCCTCCCTATGACACCTGTCTCCGTCATGTTCAGGGGCTGCAGCAGGTGCGTGTGCAGAAGTTCCTCCCAGGGGGCGCCACCCAGCACTTCCGCCACGTGATCCGACAGCCCGTACATCCAGTTGTTGTAGTCCATCTCATCGCGGAACGGCCTTTTGACCGGGAGGTATCGCAGTGCTCTAAGGGGTGGGGGAATGTTTCCATTAGGAGAGAGTACAAGACACGTTTGTCTGCAATGACTATGGTCAGTATGGCTTTAGTGTGTGTGTGTGTGTGTGTGCGCGCGCGCGCGCGCGCGCGCGCGCGCGTGTGTGTGTGTGTGTGTGTGTGTATGTGTGTGTGAGAGAGGAGAGAGAGAGAGAGAGAGAGAGAGAGAGTAGGAAACTGAGTCAAATTCAATTCAACCGCCCACATGGGTCACACTGCTATAGGTTCGTCCTTGAGTCACACTGCTATAGGTTCGTCCTTGGGTCACACTGCTATAGGTTCGTCCTTGGGTCACACTGCTATAGGTTCGTCCTTGGGTCACACTGCTATAGGTTCGTCCTTGGGTCACACTGCTATAGGTTCGTCCTTGGGTCACACTGCTGTAGGTTCATCCTTGGGTCACACTGCTATAGGTTCGTTCTTGCGTCACACTGCTATAGATTCGTACTTGGGTCACACTGCTATAGGTTCATCCTTGGGTCACACTGCTGTAGGTTCATCCTTGGGTCACACTGCTGTAGGTTCGTCCTTGGGTCACACTGCTATAGGTTCGTCCTTGGGTCACACTGCTATAGGTTCGTCCTTGGGTCACACTGCTATAGGTTCGTCCTTGGGTCACACTGTTATAGGTTCGTCCTTGCGTCACACTGCTATAGGTTCGTACTTGGGTCATACTGTTATAGGTTCGTCCTTGCGTCACACTGCTATAGATTCCTACTTGGGTCACACTGCTATAGATTCGTACTTGCGTCAAACTGCTATAGGTTCGTCCTTGGGTTATACTGCCAAAGGTTTGTCTGTCTTGAGTCATACTGCTATAGGTTTGTCCTTGGATCATACTGCTATGGCTTCGTCTTTGAGTCATACTGCTGTAGGTTCATCTTGGAGTCACACTGCAACAGGTTTTGTCTTCGGATCACACTCCATCTTTTCACCGAGTTTCTTCAAACCCCTACATTAGGTTCTGCATGGTCTAGCTGACGTGTAGACTGACAAAACTATTAGAGTCAGTGAAGGGCACATTGTTTTGTTCTACCTGGCACAGACAGCTATCGTCAGACTGGATCCAGCGAGGGGCATATCCCTCTTTCTCTCCAAACATAGTCGCTACGTCCAAATTGGAGCCAGCAAAAGGCACGGTGCCATTTTCTTACCTGGAATAGTCAGCTACGTCCAACTGGAGCCAGCAAAAGGCACGGTGCCATTTTCTCACCTGGTATAGTCAGCTATGGTCAGACTGGTGCTAGCAAAGGGCACGGTGCCATTTTCTCAGATGGTATAGTCAGCTATGGTCAGACTGGTGCTAGCAAAGGGCACGGTGCCATTTTCTCATCTGATATAGTCAGCTACGTCCAAATTAGAGCCAGCAAAAGGCACGGTGCCATTTTCTTACCTGGAATAGTCAGCTACGTCCAAAGTTGAGCAGAGAAAGGCACGGTGCCATTTTCTCACCTGGTATAGTTAGCTACGTTCGGGTTGGAGCCAGCAAAGGGCACGGTGCCATTTTCTCACCTGGTATAGTCAGCTATGGTCAGACTGGTGCTAGCAAAGGGCACGGTGCCATTTTCTCACCTGGTATAGTCAGCTATGGTCAGACTGGTGCTAGCAAAGGGCACGGTGCCATTTTCTCACCTGGTATAGTCAGCTATGGTCAGACTGGTGCTAGCAAAGGGCACGGTGCCATTTTCTCACCTGGTATAGTCAGCTATGGTCAGACTGGTGCTAGCAAAGGGCACGGTGCCATTTTCTCACCTGGTATAGTCAGCTACGTTCAGGTTGGAGCCAGCAAAGGGCACAGTGCCATCTTCTCACCTGAAAAACTCCCTCCCGGTCAGGTTGGAGCCGGCATATAGAGGGATGTCCGTTGTTTCCAAGCCCGTTCGGTGCGTCAGGATGTCCTTCAAGGTCACCTGACGGGTCAGCTTCTTAGTGACCAGTCTGAAGTCCGGGCCCAGAATGTCCACGATAGGGCTGTTCCAGGAATACCTGAAGACACCGACATAACCCTGCCTTGATCCGGCAAAAAAGTGCCTGAAGAAGATCTAAGAGGTCGAAACGCGTCGTGTTTTGTCTTGTAATTCGTTTTCCATGTTCATTAGCGGAGCTATTTCAAATGCCTTTTAAATAATGTGGAATGTAGACCTGGCACGGAGGTTACAACAATTACTGAATACATGTACATAACACCAGGAGTGATTGCAATATAGCAATATTTAACTATTTCATGTGCATTATTATATTAGCGACTGCAAGCAAGAGTGCCAGAGTCTAAAAGCGTAGAAGCAGATGTGTCATATCAAAACCGGAAAATTAAACTGGCTGCAGTTGTCTGTTATCCGGAGAATATTGTTTGTGGTGGTTTTTTGTTTGTTTTTGTTTTGTTTTGTTTTTGTATTTGAATTAAAAAAGTTTTTAGTTTTCAGTTTATTTACTTTGTCTTTTTATTTATGTCTTTTGTTGTTGTAATTTTCCGTCAGTTTGTTTTTGTTTATTTACTTTTTTTTTGTTGTACATTTGAAGTAAACATATATGATGAAGATTCACCTGTCTGTGTTGTGCTGTATAGAAGATAGGAGTTACTTTGGTCCATTTTCGGTGTGTTCATTTGCATTTTGCCCATATAATTAGAGCGATTGCAATATTCGACGTTTGTGTATGCATAGTAATACTGCACGAGTGGTTATGCATAATAATAGGAACCAGAGCAAAGCCTTCAATGTTTAACCAATGTGTATGCATTGTTACAGGAGTGAGTAAAGGGCTGAAGAAAACAATGCCACTGGTTCAGTGATAGCAATTGATGAAAAAAAAAGAGTGACATCCACGTCGCCATACTGTTAAACTCAGTATGAATGCAGGTATTTTGATATATCATAACATTGTGGGATGACCAAATAGCATGGCCTATTGCTCGAGGGGCGGGAAGAAGGGGGCGGAGGTGGGGGGAGACATATTAATACAGTGATATACAGGGGTGCTATTTCACGATGGTCCTTGGCGAAGTACTGACACCCTTACCTGGATGCCGAAGTAAATTGTAAAAGGTATTTGAAATAACTCCGCCGCTTAACATAGACAAATGAATGACAAGACAAAACACGACGCGTTTCGACCTCTTAGGTCTTCTTAAGGCAAGACGCACACACAACGCTCAGGACAACAAAAATGAAGACATTGCCGCCTGCAATCACCGGTTACTTTGCAACTAGATTCCGAAGGTGTTGTTCACATTTCATCCCAACGCTTCCTTAAGGAAGCAACTGTTCTTCTCTCCATTGAGTTTAAATTCCAGAAATGCCATCTGAGAAAGACCACGTTCCGTCTGTACTTTATGGTTTGGGCGAGAGAGCAGACAATCCCCGTATGTGTCAACGTGGTATTCTCCATTCCTGGGTGTTCTGAGACAGTCAGCAGTCCTGACAATGAGGGCACTAGGGACACCACAGGTTCCCTCTCTCAGTCGTTGTATTCCAAAAGCCTGGGGTTTCCTCTCAAAATCTATCGTTAGTGTCGGACTCTGGCATCCATGCCTGGTGGGGATTATCAGTGATGCTGTCACTGAATGTGGCGGGCATGGTAAGATTACCATCGACTTTTTGTCTGATTAGGACGGACATGGTAGAGATCATCAGTGACGTTTTGTCGGATTAGGACGGACATGGTAGAAATCATCAGTGACGTTGTGTCTGACTAGACATAAAGGAGATCATCAGTGACATTGTGTTCGATAATAACAGACATGATAGAGATTATGCGACGCCAACCATGTGATCATTGTCATATTGACGGGGCAAAAATCCTCGGGGCGAAAATCTTCGGACGCCTTGGAAGGTGAAAGCTATCCCTTTCCTTCTGCCGCATTAACCTCCCCTTAGCTGAATCAGGTACACACTCACTGCCGTGTGGACAGGCCATCACATCCGACCCACCTGTGGTTCGAACGTTCAACCTTCAGTGCCGCAGGCAAATGCTGGAACCATTTGAGAACGGGCCCCTCTGTGGTGTTTATCACTGATGAGCACTTCGACGGTTTGGGGGTGGTTTTTTTTTTTTTTTAATGCTTTCAGCTGAGAGAACATAATGCATATTAACACCCCGTACTTTCTTTTAAGCTGAGTACTTTGATGATATTATTTTCTTACATCTCTTTCGCTTGAAATATGCTGTGTAATTGTGCGGCTTATTCCGTTGTGGGCTGTTACCCATTTTGTGATGCACCTAGGTTATTAGCCTACGTCTTTCATCATGTTTCTGACACTTGTTTGTGGACATCCAGTTCGTTTCCTTTAACTATCCTCCTCTCTTAATGTTTCTGAAATGTGGACACTAAAATAATTTTAGAAATTACGACAATGATAACAAAATATCATAAAACAGAAAAAGTTCAATACTTATCATTTTGATGTCAGACAAGCTCTGAAGTTTGTTCAAACTTATGGTTTACAATTTTTGTCATGTGCCTGTGCCTCACGACAACAGAAGGCTGGCACAATTTAGGCAATATAATGTAATTAGCTCCCAGCTTGCCTGACTGGATGGCAATGGGTCAAAAACGAAGTGAACAACCAACAAGCAGGGGTAACTCTTGCTACCACGATGAAACAATTTGTTCATTTCTCCAATTATTGTTGCTGTGTAGATGTGTCCAGTACGGGGTATATAGGCAAGCTTGGAGCTTCCTTTATTGGGGATGTTTCCTTGTTTGTTCTGTGTGCTCTGTGCTGTCATATCTGCTAGGCGATTCGGTGTCGTAAGCAGCATTCCTTTAAAGTTATGGGCGTGTATTTGTTTCATCGTGGGAGCAAGAGTTACCTTACTTGTTGGTTGTTCACCGTTTACTGTTCCCTGCCTCATTTTATATTTACTTTCAAAAACAATGTGTGTTCCACTTCATTACTAGCTGTTCAGTGTATCGCATACCACCAAGGGCAGACCCAGAGCCCAAACCAAATCTGTCTGAAAACACAACACAACATACACCACAACACAACATTCCTCGAGTCCCCCGACACCATACGGTCAACCACGAGGCAACCTGCGTAGAATTGTCCAGCACGTCACAAGAAGGCCATCCACTGCATTGCTCAGCTCTTAACATACACTGGCGTCACAAGAAGGCCACTGCCTTGCTCAGCTCTTAACATACACTGGCGTCACAAGAAGGCCATCCACTGCATTGCTCAGCTTTTAACACACACTGGCGTCACAAGAAGGCCATCCACTGTATTGCTCAGCTCTTAACATACACTGGTGTCAAAAAGAAGGCCACCCACTGCATTGCTCAGCTCTTAACATACACTGGTGTCAAAAAGAAGGCCACCTACTGCATTGCTCAGCTCTTACCATACACTGGTGTCAAAAAGAAGGCCATCCACTGCATTGCTCAGCTCTTAACATACACTGGCGTCACAAGAAGGCCATTCACTGCATTGCTCAGCTCTTACCATACACTGGTGTCAAAAAGAAGGCCATCCACTGCATTGCTCAGCTCTTAACACACACTGGCGTCACAAGAAGGCCACTGCATTGCTCAGCTCTTAACATACACTGGCGTCACAAGAAGGCCACTGCATTGCTCAGCTCTTAACATACACTGGTGTCAAAAAGGCCATCCACTGCATTGCTCAGCTCTTAACATACACTGGCGTCACAAGAAGGACACTGCATTGCTCAGCTCTTAACATACACTGCCGTCACAAGAAGGCCACTGCCTTGCTCAGCTCTTAACATACACTGGCGTCACAAGAAGGCCATCCACTGCATTGCTCAGCTCTTAACATACACTGGCGTTACAAGAAGGCCACCTACTGCATTGCTCAGCTCTTACCATACACTGGTGTCAAAAAGAAGGCCATCCACTGCATTGCTCAGCTCTTAACATACACTGGCGTCACAAGAAGGCCACTGCATTGCTCAGCTCTTAACATACACTGGCGTCACAAGAAGGACACTGCATTGCTCAGCTCTTAACATACACTGCCGTCACAAGAAGGCCACTGCATTGCTCAGCTCTTAACATACACTGGCGTCACAAGAAGGCCATCCACTGCATTGCTCAGCTCTTAACATACACTGGCGTCACAAGAAGGCCATCCACTGCATTGCTCAGCTCTTAACATACACTGGCGTCACAAGAAGGCCATCCACTGCATTGCTCAGCTCTTAACATACACTGGCGTCACAAGAAGGCCATCCACTGCATTCCTCAGCTCTTAACATACACTGGTGTCACAAGAAGGCCACTGCATTGCTCAGCTCTTAACATACACTGGTGTCACAAGAAGGCCACTGCATTGCTCAGCTCTTAACATACACTGGCGTCACAAGAAGGCCACTGCATTGCTCAGCTCTTAACATACACTGGCGTCACAAGAAGGCCATTCACTGCATTGCTCAGCTCTTAACATACACTGGCGTCACAAGAAGGCCATCCACTGCATTGCTCAGCTCTTAACATACACTGGCGCCACAAGAAGGCCATCCACTGCATTGCTCAGCTCTTAACATACACTGGCGTCACAAGAAGGCTGTCCACTGCATTGCTCAGCTCTTAACATACACTGGCGTTACAAGAAGGCCACTGCCTTGCTCAGCTCTTAACATACACTGGCGTCACAAGATGGCCATCCACTGCATTGCTCAGCTCTTAACATACACTGGCGTCACAAGAAGGCCATCCACTGCATTGCTCAGCTCTTAACATACACTGGTGTCAAAAAGAAGGCCACCCACTGCATTGCTCAGCTCTTAACACACACTGGCGTCACAGGAAGGCCACTGCATTGCTCAGCTCTTAACATACACTGGCGTCACAGGAAGGTTATCCACTGCATTGCTCAGCTCTCAACATACACTGGCGTCACAAGAAGGCCATGCACTGCATTGCTCAGCTCTTAACATACACTGGCGTCACAAGAAGGCCATCCACTGCATTGCTCAGCTCTTAACACACACTGGCGTCACAAGAAGTCCATTCACTGCATTGCTCAGCTCTTAACACACACTGGCGTCACAAGAAGGCCACTGCATTGCTCAGCTCTTAACATACACTGGCGTCACAAGGCCATCCACTGCATTGCTCAGCTCTTAACACACACTGGCGTCACAAGAAGTCCATTCACTGCATTGCTCAGCTCTTAACACACACTGGCGTCACAAGAAGGCCACTGCATTGCTCAGCTCTTAACATACACTGGCGTCACAAGGCCATCCACTGCATTGCTCAGCTCTTAACATACACTGGCGTCACAAGAAGGCCAATGCATTGCTCAGCTCCTAACATACACTGGTGTCACAAGAAGGCCACTGCATTGCTCAGCTCTTAGTAGAAAGAAACTCGTGGAGAGCGTGGCAGCAGAGAGTCCTCAGAAGAGAAGCCCCCTTCAAGCAAGTGTTTCGGCCCTTATCTCCTGACACTCTAGGGGGGTTGGGCCACACCCGGTTCATGACTCCGGATGTCCCTCTGCTGCCCCTTTTTTTCCCATCTTGGGACGAGCCATGGCTGGGATTCGAACCCATGACCCTCTGGACATGCTCATTTTCCACTTAATGACTCGCGCTTTAACCACTGAGCCACAGGGACACCTGATATTTGTAGGGAAATTAAGCCTTATGAAGTTCACTTTTGTTCCTCCTTGACCAGATCCAGCTTGAACACCTCTCTGCCGCTTCTGCCATTGCTTTCAGGGCTCTGGTTTTTTCCTTCCCTGCAACTGAGAGCTGTTTCATGAGGCTGTATGCAGACGTTCCTACAAACCCCCTAGCTCCAATTTCTGCAGTGAGGACTTTGACCTGATAGCCTTCTCTCCTCAGGCTGTTTGCCAGATCAGCATACTTTTCAGTCTTGTAGATTTGAGCTGCCTCCATTCTGTTCTCATATGGCACCGTGAGCTCGATCATGATCAGCTGCTTGGTTGACTTAGAGTGGACTACTATGTCTGGTCTCATGCCACTCTTGCTGATGATCTCTGGGTGACTCTTCCATTCTGGGAGGTCTGCAGTGCACTCCCAGTCATCTGCCCCGTCCAGCAGACTCTGCCTGCATGTTTCGAGTGGCACTGTTGTTCTTGGCCATGATTTGCTGCCTCCTGCCGTGAAGAATGTTGCGGGTGCTTTTGGAGTCCTGATTTTCCCTTTTGTGGTGTTGGTACTAGCCCAGACTACTTGTACAATTTCTTTGAGCACTTGGTTGTGCCTCCATGTGTACCTTCCTTGAGCCAGGGCTACTTTACATGAGCTTAGGACATGCTCCACTGTTTGTTTTTCATGGCAGAGGGGGCATGCAGGATCGTCTGTTTTCCCCCACTTCACCAGGTTTGCATTTGAGGGCAGAAGGTCATATGCAGATCTGAGAATGAAGCTGATCCTGAGAGGGGCCATGTGCCAAATGTCATTCCAAGTGAGACTTCTTTGGAGTGCATTCTCCCACGTTGTCCATTGCCCTTGCTGGCTCTGCTGGACTGCTTTTTGGAGTCTTTTTTGGTCTTCTTCTTTTCTCATCTCCTGAATCATCATGTCTCTTTTGGCTTTTCCTTTGGCCTTTGACCACCATTCAGTTTTGGTCACCCCCAGTCCCTGTCTGTTGGTCTGTGTGTGTCCTGTTATTTCTCTGATCTTGAGACTTTCTTTTGCAGAATCCATCGCCTCTTGAACTTTCCATTTTCTGCCTGTCTTCAGCTGGGGCTTAATTGCTTCTACCACCTTGTCTCCTGAGTCCTCCAGCATGCTTTGAAGTCTGATCTTCCCTGCTTTGTATTCCTCCAGGATGGATTTCAGGGGTAGTTTCAGCTTTGCTTGGCGACAGTACAGCGCTATGTCAGTCAGACAGGGTGGGACACCAAGCCATTTCCTTGTGAACTTGTTGATTTTGGCTTCCATTGCCTCCACTATGCTGGTGCAGATGTCGTATATCATCAGAGGCCATAGCATACACTGGTGTCAAAAGAAGGCCACTGCATTGCTCAGCTCTTAACATACACTGGCGTCACAAGAAGGCCACTGCATTGCTCAGCTCTTAACATACACTGGCGTCACAAGAAGGCCACTGCATTGCTCAGCTCTTAACATACACTGGCGTCACAAGAAGGCCATCCACTGCATTGCTCAGCTTTTAACATACACTGGCGTCACAAGAAGGCCACTGCATTGCTCAGCTCTTAACATACACTGGCGTCACAAGGCCATCCACTGCATTGCTCAGCTCTTAACATACACTGGCGTCACAAGAAGGCCATCCACTGCATTGCTCAGCTCTTAACATACACTGGCGTCACAAGAAGGCCATCGACTGCATTGCTCAGCTCTTAACATACACTGGTGTCAAAAAGAAGGCCACCCACTGCATTGCTCAGCTCTTAACATACACTGGCGTCACAAGAAGGCCACTGCATTGCTCAGCTCTTAACACAGACCGGCCCAATACGGTTTAATCGGATGTTTCAAAGAAAGTCAGCAATAACACAGTCAACTACATCCTTCAATTTGTAACATTCACAGACTATAAATAAAGCTCACACCATCAAAATCAACTGTGTACCCCGACGCTTAGTCCCATTCAGCTTTAAGGCCCATACCCCTTTTTATTTTCAGTGATATAACAGGCGAAGATGACCATTCCAGAAGAGCATAGAAAGGAAGCCTATCGTACACTACACAACCACCAGAACGACAACAAATTAAGTGATGAGAGAAAACGGCGGTCGCCAGCACTGAAAGTGTACTGGGTGCTCTAACCAACGGAAACAACCAGGCAACCCTTTATTGTTTAAGACACACAGACCCTATAAAGCCTGTACTGAAATGCTGAAAAAGAATCCGCTGTAAACTATGTCACACCGTTACAGAAAGACACATCAATAGACCTCATCAATCCACGATGTCACACCGTTTCATCAAGATACATCAATAGACCTCATCAATCCACGATGTCACACCGTTACAGACAGATACATCAATAGACCTCATCAATCCACGATGTCACACCGTTTCATCAAGATACATCAATAGACCTCATCAATCCACGATGTCACACCGTTACAGACAGATACATCAATAGACCTCATCAATCCACGATGTCACACCGTTACAGACAGATACATCAACAGACCTCATCAATCCACGATGTCACACCGTTACAGACAGATACATCAACAGACCTCATCAATCCACGATGTCACACTGTTACAGACAGATACATCAACAGACCTCATCAATCCACGTGCCGCTGACTGACCAGCTAGTGTCCTTCCGGGCAATCGTCCTCACCACAGAGGTTAGAGGCAAGGGGAAGTGTAAGTAGTCCCCACCACAGAGGTTAGCGGCAAGGGGAACCGTAGGTTCTTCACCATATGCTCTCATGAAACAGCTCAGGATTTCTGACAAGAGAAGGGCTAGAACCCTGAAAGCCACGCACAGGCAGCTGAAAAGAGTTTCAGCTGGATGTGATCGACTGGAACAAAAGTGGACTTCACAAAGCTGAAATTGCTCATCTTAGAACAAGTGTCTGACAGTGATGTGAGTAAGACATCCGTCTAAAACAACACACCTTGCGGACACCCACTCGTCCAAAAGCTGGGGGGTTTGAATCCCGGCCAGCAAAAAAAAAAAAAAAGAAAAACAAGATGCAAAGCATATAAACGTACTCCCAGTTTATCCTGAATACGCGTGAGATATTCCATAAAGAGGAAAAACCGTCTTGGACAGGTGTAACCGTTAGTAATGGCTATTCTAGTAAACATCGGCCATCGTCTGTGACCTATAATGAACATACTTACAAATTTTCAGAAAGATCGGCCAAGAACTTTCTAAGATTTTCCATAAAGAAGAAAACCATTATGGGCCGTTTGTAATGGCTATAACGGCACACTTAAACATCAGGCATCATCCGTGACCCATAATGAACATACCTACAAATTTTCAGAAATATCGGCCACGTACTTTCTGAGATATTCCATAAAGAAGAAAAACCGTTACAGGCCGTTACAGCCGTTAGTAACGGTATATATGGTAAACTAAAACATCGGGCATTATTTGTGACCCATAATGAACATACCTACACATTTTCAGAAAGATCGGCCAAGTGCTTTCTGAGATATTCCATAAAGAAGAAAAAGCGTTACAGGTCGTTACAGCCGTTAGTAACGGTATATATGGTAAACTAAAACATCGACCCATAATGAACATACCTACAAATTTTCAGAAAGATCGGCCAAGTGCTTTCTGAGATATTCCATAAAGAAGAAAATCCGTTACAGCCGTTAGTCACGGCTGTAACGGGGTAAACTAAAACATCGGGCATCATCCGAGACCCATAATGAACATACCTGCTAATTTTCACAAAGATCGGCCAAGTACTTTCTGAGATATTCCATAAAGAAAAACAACCGTTACAGGCCGTTACAGCCGTTAGTAACGGCTATAACGGTAAACTAAAACATCGGGCATTATTCGTGACCCATAATGAACATACCTGCTAATGTTAACAAAGATCAGCAGTACTTTCTGAGATATTCCATAAAGAAGAAAAAGCGTTACAGACCGTTACAGCCGTTAGTAACGGTATATATGGTAAACTAAAACATCGGGCATTATTTGTGACCCATAATGAACATACCTACACATTTTCAGAAAGATCGGCCAAGTACTTTCTGAGATATTCCATAAAGAAGAAAAACCGTTACAGGCCGTTACAGCCGTTAGTAACGGTATATATGGTAAACTAAAACATCGGGCATTATTTGTGACCCATAATGAACATACCTACACATTTTCAGAAAGATCGGCCAAGTGCTTTCTGAGATATTCCATAAAGAAGAAAAAGCGTTACAGGTCGTTACAGCCGTTAGTAACGGTATATATGGTAAACTAAAACATCGACCCATAATGAACATACCTACAAATTTTCAGAAAGATCGGCCAAGTGCTTTCTGAGATATTCCATAAAGAAGAAAATCCGTTACAGCCGTTAGTCACGGCTGTAACGGGGTAAACTAAAACATCGGGCATCATCCGAGACCCATAATAAACATACCTGCTAATTTTCACAAAGATCGGCCAAGTACTTTCTGAGATATTCCATAAAGAAAAACAACCGTTACAGGCCGTTACAGCCGTTAGTAACGGCTATAACGGTAAACTAAAACATCGGGCATTATTCGTGACCCATAATGAACATACCTGCTAATGTTAACAAAGATCAGCCAAGTACTTTCTGAGATATTCCATAAAGAAGAAAAAGCGTTACAGACCGTTACAGCCGTTAGTAACGGTATATATGGTAAACTAAAACATCGGGCATTATTTGTGACCCATAATGAACATACCTACACATTTTCAGAAAGATCGGCCAAGTGCTTTCTGAGATATTCCATAAAGAAGAAAAAACGTTACAGGTCGTTACAGCCGTTAGTAACGGTATATATGGTAAACTAAAACATCGACCCATAATGAACATACCTACAAATTTTCAGAAAGATCGGCCAAGTGCTTTCTGAGATATTCCATAAAGAAGAAAATCCGTTACAGCCGTTAGTCACGGCTGTAACGGGGTAAACTAAAACATCGGGCATCATCCGAGATCCATAATGAACATACCTGCTAATTTTCACAAAGATCGGCCAAGTACTTTCTGAGATATTCCATAAAGAAAAACAACCGTTACAGGCCGTTACAGCCGTTAGTAACGGCTATAACGGTAAACTAAAACATCGGGCATTATTCGTGACCCATAATGAACATACCTGCTAATGTTAACAAAGATCAGCCAAGTACTTTCTGAGATATTCTATAAAGAAGAAAAACCGTTACAGGCCGTTACAGCCGTTACTAACGGCTATAACGATAAACTGAAACATCAGGCATTATTCGTGACCCATAATGAACATACCTACAAATTTTCAGAAAGATGGGCCAAGTACTTTTTGAGATATTCTATAAGGAAGAAAAACCGTTACAGGCCGTTACAGCCGTTAGTAACGGCTGTAACGGTAAACTAAAACATCGGGCATTATCCGTGACCCATAATGAACATACCTGCTAATTTTCACAAAGATCAGCCAAGTACTTTCTGAGATATTCCATGGAGAAGAAAAACCGTTACAGGGCATCATTCTTGACCCATAGTGAACATACCTACAAATTTTCAGAAAGATCGGCCCAGCAGTTTTTTCTGGAGCGAGTGGAACACATTTTGACCACGGACACACAGACACACAGACACACACACAGACACACACACAGCATTTCTTCGTTCCCATTCTAAAGTACTCCCTGTTCTTTAAGAACTGGGAGTACAAAAAGCACTCGTAGCATAAGGGCATGATGTGGATGCGACCCGGCCCCTTTGAGGTCAGGGCCCAAACGCTTTGTCTGAGGGGAGTTTCTTCTCTGAGGACCTTCTGCTGTCAAGCTCTCCCTGCAGTTTCTTTCCGCTTCCTACCGTTCATCAGTATACATCACAAGGAGGACAGCAAGGACTTGAGTTACTTTTGCCACAAATCGTACCCCTTTTATTTCAAAGTTTATATACACCTTGTAAATCTTACTTTTTTTCCAAGTCATTTCTAAGGCATACACATACAAAAAGAATCGTTCTGATAAAATATGTTTCTAACCCCAGGCTGTAAAAGGCACGCGGTTTTTTTTTTTTTTTTTTTTTTTTATAAATCTTCATCCAGTCAGCAGCAAACAGCATGGAAAAAAAAAACATTCAGCAATGTAACAGAGATGGGAAAGAAGGAAAGGAGTACAGGGTGAAAGAAAGGAGGGGGGACACACGTATACATTTACCAATACTCATAATAATCAATCCGAATCTTAAAAAAATAAATAAATAAAAAAACGTCGACAGTCACACATCATCACCACAAATTCTAATGAACATGCAACGAATTAAACAACAATTAGATAAACAACAAATCTCACAGACTAACAAAGTAGCAAGCAACGTTAGGAGTTGGCTGTAGACCGACTGATGGTGAAAACAGTATGGTAACAAACATGCAAACACACTGACTGACTGACTCTCTGGCAAAATGACAAAGTAATGTATCAACTAAGCAGCTAACTCACTGACTACTCTCCATTGGCTGACCAACTGACTGACGGATTACCAAACAATCAACAAATTAGCTTTTCAACTAACTCGCTTAATACGTTGATAATTGATGCCACAACCGATTAACAAACCAGAATTTGATTGAAAATGATTGAACATGTTGAAAAAAAAATTACCATCACTCTACCAAATACGCCAGTTAACAAAACAAAACAAAACGACTGAAATGCCCACTGAAACCACGAATTTCAGACCAAAATCTTATTAGCTGATGAATGAATAAAGACAGAAACAAGAATAGACGAAAACCATAAAATACACACTGTTCAAAAAGATAAAATTCATGAGCAATCACTTGAAACGAAATCATAAAACGTAACAACAGGTCTCCTTGAACGTTATCACAGTACAATCAGTAGTCATGTCAGCCTGACGGGAGATTTGCATTTCTGAGTTAATGAAGGCTGGAGCACGGCGCTCAGATTCCGTACGGTCACCATGACCCGGAACTTAAGTTCTCCAAGATGCGTTCAGTCAGCATGACGTGCTTAATACGTTTCACACAACGAGACAGTATGTCAAATTCAGGGGGGACCACCCACCTTCCGGTCTCGTTGATGAAGAGAGAGAGGAGGGCGGAAGTGAAGCCCTTCGTCAGGGAGGCGATGCCGAATAAATCCGAAGTGCTGACCTCATGTCCGGCTTCTCGATCCGACATCCCAAAGCCTCGTGTCCACGTGTTGTTGCCCTTGACAACCGCTAACGTCAGGCCCACGACGCCACGACATTGTCTGAGGTGTTGGACAAAGTGGACCACGTCCTCCGTCTGCTGGGTGGTGAACACCTCTCCGCTGGCCAGAGAGGAGCTGCAGATCGTCATCATGAGGACTGAACGAAGGGAGACAACCATCGCTGACAGCTACAATTAACGGATAACGTTTTTGAACGAGACTGAGTTTTATTACAGAATACTTAATCATCCATTAAATGACATAATTTTCAGACGTAAACAGTGTACTCATTTCTTAAATGCCAGTATTTCAGCTACTGAATTAGATTTTTTTAAAGTTCTCTCAGAAATTGATGCTGTTGTCCAGGTTTAGAAATTGTGTAGACATCGACATCTGAGCACAGAAAGGAAGGCAAAAGAAAAGAAACAATTTTCTGAAAGTCAGCCAAAAGTTATTCCGAAGGAGATGCGCCCTAGTCCATGTTGTATGAAGTCAAAGATAAGCAAATGCGGTTTGGAATGTGAGCCAGAAGTGACCATACATACATTAGATGCACCAAAGTGTACGTTGTATTCACAGATCAGATCGTTAATGTTCTATCAACTACAGACACGAAAAAGGACGAAGGTGCAGCAGGAACCAAGGCATCTGTCAGCTTCTTTATTCCCTGCAGTATCAGGTCAGTTTTGTTTTAACTTTAATTCATCATCTCTGGAGGGAAGTGGAAAGATGGCCCCCACAATGATGAGCAGACACAAGCACTGCCACCCCCTGTCAGTCGTCTCTCTCGTAAAGCACTGCCGCCCCCTGTCAGTCTCTATCTCACCAGGCAGCAGGCAATATGAACGCGCATCCAACAACTTCTGGCTTTTGAAGTGTAGGCCGGCAGGTGGTGCTCACAGCTGTGACCAATGGCAATCATTGATTGGTGTGTCTAGTGTCAGGGTCTGCTCCTCCTCCCCATCCAATTCCGTCTTCTTCTCCCACACACAGACCCCCCTGCCCCCCCTCCCCCACCACACACACACACACACACACACACACACACACACACACACACACACACACACACACACACACGTACATCCTATCTGTTGCCTTCTGTGAGAGTGTCACATGGTCAGGGAAGGTCATGTCTCATGCGTAATCCTATCAGTCCTCCAATGTTGTCGTCACAATTCATTTCACCAGTTTCCTAGTCAATACGATGCCGCGCCCATATGGCCAACCGTTTACTTCAGAAACACTTCCTTCCCTTTTTTCCCGAAACTGCTTTCTCTTTAAACCACTTTACAGAAAACGACAGAATGACCTCTTCCAGTGCCTCCTGACATTACTCAGGAACAAAAGTCTTTCCTGACTTCTTTTCTTTCTTTTTTTTGTGCTGTCCCACCTTCAGTACCACCTCAGTGACAGTGCACCCACGCTGCTCATTCCGACACCCCATCCATCGCCACAGCCCAGTCTGGCCCGCCGCAGCCCCGGCACCGGCAATCCACAGGGAGCAGTCAATGTCAAGTCGTCAAGAGGCAACCCACCGGAAGAGACATTGCACTACTACCGAGTTACTTCGGTGGTGTTCAGTGGCCCGGTTCTGATCCAACATAACGCAAGACACCATGTACTAAGCATTCCTGATTGTTGCCATACCAACCACCAGTTCTTTCTGAAGAGCTGAGAACTACAGACCCAGCCTCAAGCTGAAGTGGAAGAAGGGGCTTCAATAGACTGGTTCAAAACAATAAAGCATTCTTGATATTCGTCCTTTTCGTTCCTCAAGCGCAGAAGAGAAAGATGCATTAGCAGTCCAATGATTTGTGGAATCCAACCACTGCAGTGGTGTAGGACTAGGAGGAAGGAACTGATGAGGGGGGAGGGGGGTGTATGTGTGTGAGGGTTGGTGGGTGGGAGGGGAGGGTTTGTCTTTGTATTACCTCTGCTCCCTTCCCCCCTCACCACCCCCCCCCCTCTACTCAAAGCTTTAATTATTAAAACTAATAACAAATAGTATGGCTGCTGTTTATGAAGCGGGATTTAGATATTTAAAGATACAGATGGTGGTAATGGCTGTGATCGTTTGGCACCTTCCACAAAACACATTGTCCAGGACGCCCTAATAAATCTGAATGCATCCTATCCTCCCTTCCCTCCCCCCCCCCCCCCCCCCCCGCCCCTTACCCCTCCTCCGATTTATATTATATGCATGTTTTATTTCACGGTAATTACAAACTTTACTGCTGACCATGGCTTTTTTGGCCTGTGAAATGTTTCTTTTGTGGAAATTGCTATGATCTTAGACTTGAACAGTTTATTCAGAGAAAAATCCTTTTCATGAATTTGTTGCAAAAGAAATGCTCGATGTCGGTTCGCAGCTACTTCCCTTCTCCTCCTCCTCTCCTCTCTCTCTCTCTCTCTCTCTCTCTCTCTCCTCTTCTCTCTCTCTCTCTCTCTCTCTCTCTCTCTCTCTCTCTCTCTCTCTCTGACTACCGGCTCTTTTCTACGCTTCTTCTCACCCCCCGACCCCTTCCTTTCTGTTTGTCTTC
>CM065728.1:72916401-72923901 GCA_033310375.1 Conus canariensis | reverse complement strand
CAACTTACCAGCTGTGCACTGAGATTTGATATCAGGCGCAGTGTCTTCAGTGTGGCAGTTAGAAAGAGGAGGATAGCACTTGGAGGTCTGGACAGAGTAATGTAAATTCGTATCATCTTTAGTGTGACAGGGGAGGGAGGGGGGGGGGATTTGATGAGCTGTCTGCCTTGTCACTGTCAGCAGTAGTAGACTAGCTTTGGATTCAGTCTGGACTTTGGATTTTGATTGTGTACAGGCATACTGGTTCAGAGTCTGTTAAAAAAAAAAGTCAGAGAGAGAGACAGACAGGCAGACAGACAGACAGAGGCACAGAGAGAGAGAGAGAGAGAGAGAGAGAGAGAGAAGCAGACGGACAGACAGACAGGCAAACAGACAGACAGACAGAGGGCAGATAGACAGACAAGCGCACACACATACACACACACTCTCTCTCTCTCTCTCTCTCTCTCTCTCTCTCACACACACACAACACACACACATCCACACACACACACACACACACACACACACACACACACACACACACACACATATGAGAGAGACAAAGGCCGTAGGCGAAAACCAGAATTAGGAACGGGTTGAGTTAGGTGAAAGGCTTCCTGAAAACAGCTATGTTAGGAGTACCTCCTGAAAACAGCTATGTTAGGAGTGCCTCCTGAAAACAGCTATGTTAGGAGTGCCTCCTGAAAACAGCTATGTTAGGATGGTTTCCTGAAAACAGCTATGTTAGGAGTGGCTTCCTGAAAACAGCTATGTTAGGAGTGGTTTCCTGAAAACAGCTATGTTAGGAGTGGTTTCCTGAAAACAGCTATGTTAGGAGTGGCTTCCTGAAAACAGCTATGTTAGGAGTGGTTTCCTGAAAACAGCTATGTTAGGAGTGGCTTCCTGAAAACAGCTATGTTAGGAGTGGTTTCCTGAAAACAGCTATGTTAGGAGTGGCTTCCTTAAAACAGCTATGTTAGGAGTGGTTTCCTGAAAACAGCTATGTTAGGTAGGAGTGGCGTCCTGAAAACAGTTATGTTAGGAGTGGTTTCCTCAAAACAGCTATGTTATGTAGGAGTGGTTTCCTTAAAACAGCTATGTTAGGTAGGAGTGGTTTCCTGAAAACAGCTATGTTAGGAGTGGCTTCCTGAAAACAGCTATGTTAGGAGTGGTTTCCTTAAAACAGCTATATTAGGTAGGAGTGGATTCCTGAAAACAGCTATGTTAGGAGTGGCTTCCTGAAAACAGCTATGTTAGGAGTGGCTTCCTTAAAACAGCTATGTTAGGTAGGAGTGGTTTCCTGAAAACAGCTATGTTAGGAGTGGCTTCCTGAAAACAGCTATGTTAGGAGTGGTTTCCTGAAAACAGCTATGTTAGGAGTGGCTTCCTGAAAACAGCTATGTTAGGAGTGGTTTCCTGAAAACAGCTATGTTAGGAGTGGATTCCTGAAAACAGCTATGTTAGGAGAGGCTTCCTGAAAACAGCTATGTTAGGAGTGGCTTCCAGAAAACAGCTATGTTAGGAGTGGCCTCCTGAAAACAGCTATGTTAGGAGAGGCTTCCTGAAAACAGCTATGTTAGGAGTGGCTTCCTGAAAACAGCTATGTTAGCAGTGGTTTCCCGAAAACAGCTATGTTAGGAGTGGTTTCCTGAAAACAGCTATGTTAGGTGAAAGGCCTCCTGAAAACAGCTATGCTAGGAATGGCTTCCCGAAAACAGCTATGTTAGCAGTGACTTCCTGAAAACAGCTACGTTAGGAGTGGCTTCCTGAAAACAGCTATGTTAGGAGTGGTTTCCTGAAAACAGCTATGTTAGGTGAAAGGCTTCCTGAAAACAGCTATGTTAGGAGTGGCTTCCTGAAAACTGCTATGTTATGTGAAAGGCTTCCTGAAAACAGCTATGTTAGGAGTGGCTTCCTGAAAACAGCTATGTTAGGTGAAAGGCTTCCTGAAAACAGTTATGTTAGGAGTGGTTCCCGAAAACAGCTATGTTAGGAGTGGCTTCCTGAAAACAGCTATGTTAGGAGTGGCCTCCTGACAACAGCTATGTTAGGAGTGGCTCCTGAAAACAGCTATGTTAGGAGTGGCTTCCTGAAAACAGCTATGTTAGGAGTGGCTTCCTGAAAACAGCTACGTTAGGAGTGGTTCCCGAGGGACAGTGGGCAGTGACGGCCACCAGAGAAAGGCGAGGCCTTCCATGTGGGCACGGCAGACTGGAACTCTCTTCCACACTGAATTTTTGGATCCAAAACTCCCGACATCAGCCGAAGAACAGAGTGACCTTGACCACACGTCAACGTTCACAGTCTCACAGCGACACACAGCAGCTGTTCCTGAATGTACCTCAAGCTGAGACAGACACGTCTTCCACTTCGTTCTTCGTTTTGAAACCCAGTCTTTGTTAAAAGCAGGAGGGGAGAGTGTCTGGGGTAAGGTAGGAGGGGAGGACGTTTGGGGTAAGGTAGTTTGGGGAGGGGGTATAGGGGAGTTGACGCCGACGAGGTCAAAAGGTAGGCAAAGCAATTTTTGGCGAAACGGTAGGTATCCGTTCAAAGAAAGCCAATCTCCGCATCATTCACCCCACTTGAAAGAACGACATTGGCTTCCTGCTTAACTGCTGAAGCTGTTGTTTGGCCCACGCGTCGTGATTTCATTCGCCTAATCTCTCAATGCTCAGTGAAAGTTAGCTGCATACTAACCGTGTTCTGACACATGCTGGGTTTTTCCTAAACAAACGCGTGCTGTGTGCCTCTGTGTGTGTACATAGTGTGTGTGTGGTGTGTGTGTGTGTGTGTGTGTGTGTGTGTGTGTGTGTGTGTGTGTGTGTGTGTGTGTGGTGTGTGTGTGTGTGTGTGTGTGTGTGTGTGTGTGTTGTGTTTGTGTGTGTGTGTGTGTGTGTGTGTGTGTGTGTGTGTGTGTGTGTGTGTGTGTGTGTGTGTAAACAATGTGTGTGTGTGTGTAGACATTGTGTGTTGTGTGTGTGTGTGTGTTTTGTGTGTGTGTGTGTGTGTGTGTGTGTGTGTGTGTGTGTAGAGACCCTGGAGACCCTGCTTAAGGTGTAGTAGAAGGCGGTTGAGCAGGACACGAGCCAAGATCTTCCCAGCTCTGGACAAGAGAGGGATGCCTCGGTGATTGTCGCAGGACTGGCGGTTGCCTTTTCTCTTGCAGATGTGGAGAATGTTGGCAACTGTTGTGGGACCCTCTCTTCATTCCACATGGACTGGAAGAGCGGCGTCAGCTTCTGTGTCAAGGCTGGGCCTCCTGATTTGTAAACTTCGGCAGGGATTGCACCAGATCCTGAGCTTTGCCACAGGAAAGTTGTTTGATTGCCTTTCTGACTTCTTCTTCTTCTGAGGGGGGGTGGGGGGGGGGAGTTGTCAAGGCCTTGCCTGATCTCCACTTGAGGTAGACGTGCACTGGCCTCGTCGTTGATTGAGGCAGGGCGGTTGAGCACCTGGTTAAAGTGTTCAGCCCATCTCTTCAGTATCTGCTTCTTTTCTGTCAGCAGCTGCGTCCCATCTGCACTGAGGAGGGGCAGGAGCCGGAGGACTGGGGTCCATACACAGCCTTCAGAGCATCATAGAAACGCTTGGTGTCAAGACTGTCTGCGTAGCCCTGGATTTCATCGGCCTTTTTGCTGAACCAGGCATCCTGCATTTCGCGAAGTCTCTTCTGCACTTTTTGTTTTGCGCTGGTGAAGGCATCATTCTTAGCTTGTGATGTGGGGTCATTCTGGTGCGCTCTGAATAGCTGGTGTTTCTCTGACAACAGTGTCTGCACTTCTGCGTCATTCTCATCAAACCAGTCTTGGTTTCTACAGGTTGCTGGTCCGAGGTGTTCGAGGGCAGTAGAGTGGACTACATCTCTGAAAGCCTCCCACTGCTCTTCAATGCTGCTGTGGTCATCCTCTCGTGTCTTGGGCAGCCTGCCATCTAGGTCTTTGGAGAAATCTTCTGCAACTTTACTATCCTTGAGCTTGGAGACGTTGAGCCTCTTTGCAGTCTTCTGACCTTGGGGTCTTCGCATGGGCAGGATAGGAGTTTAAACTTTGACATGATGAGGCGATGATCAGTCCAGCAGTCGGCACCACACATGGCCTTCGTCACTCTCACGTCTCGCACATCTCTCTTCCTGGTGATGACATAATCAATCAGATGCCAATGCTTGGAGCGTGGGTGCATCCATGATGTCTTGTTGCGGGTAGGGAGGCGGAACAGCGTTTGGTGATGACTAGGTCGTGAGTAGTGCACATCTTGAGAAGCAGGAGGCCATTGCTGTTGCAATTGCCAGTACCGTGTCTCCCATTGATCCCTTCCCAGGTCTGGTGATCGGTCCCCAATCTGGCGTTGAAGTCCCCGAGTACGATTAGCTTCTCAGACGGTGGGACTGCTGCGATGAGAGTGTCTAGTTCTTCGTAGAACTTGTCCTTGATGTCACCTGGGTTGGTCATTGTTGGGGCGTACGCGCTGATTAGTGTTGCACTCTTCTTGTTTCCAAGTGGAAGCTGGAGTATCATCAGGCGATCGTTTATGCCCTCCGGGAGCTTCCGGGTGAGATGGGATCTGATGGCAAATCCCACGCCTGCCTCTCGCCGTTCAGAGCTGCTGTGTCCACTCCAGAAGAATGTATATCCCCCGCCACATTCTGTAAGTTGGCCTTTGTCCGCTAGGCGTGTTTCGCAGAGTGCAGCTATGTCGACGTTGTAGCGAGCAAGTTCTTTGGCGACCAGTGCAGTTCTTCGTTCTGGTCTGTCTGCCTTGGCGTTGTCCAGTAGAGTTCGCACGTTCCATGTGCCGAGGTTGAGCACCTTTGTTTTTGTTTTCTTCGTAGTTCGACCGCTGGGAGGGACACCCCACCAGCCGCGGTTTGCTGGCCAGGGTAAGGTGAAGCAGGCAATGTTTAGGGCACCTTTTCTAGCCCCTTCCTCTTGCTATGGAGGTGAGCAGTGCGGTCCTAAAAAGGGCTGTTCAGACACCCAGGGGGCTGCCGAACTCCACTTCTGCTTCGTCCAGTAGAGAGCGACCACATGCCCTGGGCCGCCTGTGTGCAGGCTCGTGACTGACAGCTCCCAGTGTGTCCAAACCTGCTGCCTTCGCCATTTGCCCATCGCCACAGGACTTGAGGTTGCACTGTGGGGTTTGAAGTCATGACTTACGCTTGATTTGGATTAGAGTGAGGGAGAGCTGCGCGTCGTCAGCCACACTCTCTCACCCCAGTCCATCTGTGTCCAGTAGCAAGACGAAGTCGAGACGGCTGGAGATACATTGGGGTGCAGTGGATGACCGTGACGTCTTTTGTGTCTTGACACGCCCTGTGCGCTCCACAACGCGTTGCTGGAAATCGCCTTTCTGCCCGTTGAACCAGTGGTTTCTTCCCCGCAGTCCGCCAAATTCTGTAACCTTAAGGACTGGATGACCCGAAACAAACTAAAACTAAATGAAGATAAGTCTGAACTGATCCTGATCACCCCACCAAAACTTCAAAACCACCCTTCTGTTCCGACTTCCATCAAACTTGTTGATTCACCTATCACTCTCTCTCATTCTGCCCGCAACCTCGGTGTAACTCTTGATCAAACCTGTCCTTCCAACAGCATGTCAGCAATGTCTGTCGCACTTGCTTTCTTGAACTCCGCCGAATTGCTTCTATTCGCCATCTTCTCTCAGAAAAACAAACAAAAGCTCTTGTCTGCGCATTTGTTCTATCCCGCCTGGATTACTGTAACGCTCTTTTGTCTGGCTCTCCCTCTCATCTCATCAACAAACTTCAAAGAGTTCAGAATCATGCTGCCCGTCTCATCTTCCGCACTTCTAAATATAACCATGTTACCCCATTGCTCCGCTCTCTCCACTGGCTCCCTGTTCAGCTAAGAATATCCTACAAGATTGCCTCTCTCTGCTTCAAATCTATCGAGTCTTCCTGTCCTGAGTATCTCACCCATCTGTTACATCTTTACACCCCATCTCGAGCTTTACGTTCCTCATGTGACACTCGTATCTACAGTATCCCCACTGTTCGCACTAAAACCTTTGGTCAACGTTCCTTTGCCTATCAAGCTCCAACTACCTGGAATCAATTGCCTCGCTCTCTCAGATACTCACCCTCACTGCCCACATTCAAGCGCCTTCTCAAAACTCATCTGTTTCCTAGGTAACTTCGTCTTCCCTGTGACCCGACGTTTGCAATGTGTGATGCGAGTGTCTGCTTTGTGTGCGTTCGTGTCTGTGTGAGTGTGTGTTTGCGTGTATGCATGCTTGTGAGTTTGTGTCCTTGCTTTGGATTTTGATGCCTTTTTCTCATGTATGATTGTTATATATTGTGTGATTTGATGTCTGTTGTGATATTGTAAACGCCTAGGGCATTCAATTGATTAGGCGTCATAAATGTTCATAATAATAATAATAATAATTCAGCTTCGCATACAAGGCAAACAAGCCCTAGAGTTGAGGGTCGGTGACCCGTCAACTTACCAGCTATGCTTGCGGTATGCTCGCAAGATAGTGGAGACTGTGGGGGCGGGAACGTCCAGCTTCCCGTACAAGTCCAAAGGACTTGCCCACTGCCCACCAGTGTGGCTTTCGTGCAGAACGAGGAATTGCAGACATGATATTTGCTGCACGACAGCTCCAGGAAAAATCCCAAGAGCAGCAGAGCGATCTGTTCGTGACCTTTGTCGATCTGACCAAGGCCTTCGATACGGTTAGCAGAGATGGCTTGTGGAAGATCATGGAGAAATTTGGCTGCCCCAGCAGGTTCATTACGATCGTCCGACAGTTCCACGACGGCATGATTGTGAAAGTACTGGATGATGGAGACGAGTCAGAAGCTTTTCCAGTGACCAACGGCGTAAAGCAAGGCTGCGTTCTCGCCCCTACACTATTACAGCATGGTCTTCTCCGCCATGCTGACTGATGCCTTCCGTGACTGCCAGGGTGGTATACACGTCAGATACAGAACTGACGGTGGGCTGTTCAACCTCAGGCGACTGCAGGCTGTTACAAAGGTGAAAGAGACCGTCATCGGGGACTTCTTGTTTGCTGATGACTGCGCCCTCAATGCCAGCACAGAGCAGATGATGCAGCACGAAATGGACTGCCTCTCACGAGCCTGCGACAACTTCGGTCTCACCATCAGCACCAAAAAGACCGAAGTGATGTATCAGCCTGCGCCAGGTAAGCCCTACCAGGAACCACACATCACGGTAAAGGGACGGAACTTACAGGCAGTTGACAACTTCACTTATCTGGGCAGCACACTCTCACGAGCTGTGAACATTGACGCAGAGGTCAGGAACAGGATTGCCAAAGCCAGCTCTGTGTTTGGGAGACTCCGTGAAAATGTCTGGGAGCGGAGAGGACTAAGCCTTACCACCAAGCTGAAGGTCTACCATGCAGTGGTACTAACGACTCTCCTCTATGCCAGTGAGACCTGGACTGTCTACAGCAGACACGCCAAACAGCTCAACCATTTTCACCTCAGCTGTCTCCGCAGACTCCTACACATCAAGTGGCAGGACAAAG
>CM065728.1:72883901-72913901 GCA_033310375.1 Conus canariensis | reverse complement strand
ATCGATAGTAAAGCTTACAAGATAGCTCTTGGTGTCCCGGTTCATACACCAACTTTAAGAACTTATATGGAGATCAGAATGTTGCCTTTTGAAGAAAATATGAAACTTGCATCTGCAAAATATATTTTAAGAAGTCATACACTACAAAATCTTAATACCAGTGAAACTGAATTAAAATCAGAAATAAATTTTCCTCAAAACGTAGCTCCTCGGGTGTCTTTTAGCACTATCCCGGAATGGGAACTTAGTAGAGCAAATTATGACATAGACTATAAAGTTTAACAAAAAGTGATGGACCCTTGCTGCCAACGTATGTTAAGTCACATATAAATGAAACCTATGTAAATCACCTTAAAATCTATACAGATGGTTCCGTACTAGACAATCATTTGTCTGGTTCAGCATTCATAATTCCATCCTTAAAAATAGAGAAAGGTTACCACCTTGGTCAGAATATTTCCATATTTACTGTGGAACTTGTTGCCATTATTATGGCATTAAACTTTCTTCTTGATTTTCGATTTCCTGCATTTCAAATACTACTTTGTGTTGATTCAAAATCAGTCCTACAAGCTCTAAAATTTTCGAATACAAGTGTGAGAGCAGAACTCATATCAGAAGTCTACCACTTAATTCATTTTTTGCATTTACGTGGTTCTTATGTCGATTTTTGTTGGGTTCCATCTCACTGTGGATTATCTGCGAATGAAAGGGTAGATCAATTAGCCAAAAAGGCTGCTATCACTGAGACTGATTTAACAAAGATATGCATTCCTTTATCCTTACATGAGAGTTATAGTCTTTTAAAAGACGTATCCTGGAAATCTATTTTAAATAAGGGAAAAGGCACCAAAAACAAAAATGGGATATTATTTAACAAGATATCAGACAGTAAAACAGGTATCAAGAATCTCTACCAAGAGTGGATTTTAAAAAGTTTGATTTTTAGATTTAGGCTTGATGCCTTTAAAACCAAATTCTGTAAACATGTGACTTGTATTTGTGGCCAGCAAATCACTCCATTCCATCTACTTTTTTTGTGCGATAAAACCCTACTTACCTGCTTGGTTGTTGAACACTGAACCGTCGATGTCAGTCTTTGAAGACGTCATCTCTAACGAATCAAACATTTTTGAAGTTGTTCAAGGACTGATTAAGAGCCCAATTGGACATTTACTTTAACGTGTATGTTATTTTCCCCATCTTAGTGTTAGTTGCTTATTTAGTGCTTCTTTTGAAGTTTTGGATTCAGTTATGTGGTATTTTTGTTTGTTTGTTTGTTTTTGTTTTGTTTTGTTTTATCTAGGCCTAATTGCATTATACATACCTACGTACGCCCAAAATCAACACCAACTGTTCGCATGCATACACCCAAAAACACCACATGCACACACACACATAACACTTACATACTAAGATCACTGTTAGGTGGATAGACGTTAAATTAAAGAACGAACACACACACACACACACACACACACACACACACACGCACGCACGCACGCACGCACGCACGCACGCACGCACGCACGCACGCACGCACGCACGCACCGCACGCACGCACGCACGCACGCACGCATGCACGCACGCACACACATACGCACACGCGCTCGTGCGCGCACGCACGCATACTATATGGTCCATTAGATGTACAGTCCTGTCAGTGACAAACTGTTACACACCACACCATACTACACAACTGACATAGTCCAATAAATGTATAATCCTGTCAGTGACATACTATTACACACCACACCATACTACACAACTGACATAGTCCAATAAATGTATAGTCCTGTCAGTGACATACTGTTACACACCACACCATACTACACAACTTACATAGTCCAATAAATGTATAGTCCTGTCAGTGACATACTATTACACACCACACCATGCTACACAACTGACATAGTCCAATAAATGTATAATCCAGTCAGTGACATACTGTTACACACCACACCATACTACACAACTGACATAGTCCAATAAATGTATAATCCAGTCAGTGACATACTGTTACACACCACACCATACTACACAACTGACATAGTCCAATAAATGTATAGTCCTGTCAGTGACATACTGTTACACACCAAACCATACTACACAACTGACATAGTCCAATAAATGTATAATCCAGTCAGTGACATACTGTTACACACCACGCCATACTACACAACTGACATAGTCCAATAAATGTATAGTCCTGTCAGTGACACACTGTCACACACCACACCATACTACACCACTGACACAGTCCATTACATTTTGGTCCTGTCAACGACACACTATTTCACACCATACCATACTATACCACTGACAAAATCAAATAATCCTTAGTCCTGTCAGTGACACTATTACACACCATGCCATATTATGGTCCTGTCAGTGACACTATTACACACCATGCCATATTATGGTCCTGTCAGTGACACTATTACACACCATGCCATATTATAGTCCTGTCAGTGACACTATTACACACCATGCCATATTATGGTCCTGTCAGTGACACTATTACACACCATGCCATATTACACTACTGACGTGGTCCATGACATTTATAATCTTTATGTCTGCGACGACTATGACACCACACCATGCCAGACCACTGACATCGTCCATTAGATTTATAGTCCTACTGTCAGTGACACACTTGCACACACACACACCCCATCGTCCAATACTATTGACATAATCCTCCACACACACCACATCGTCCAATACTATTGACATAGTCCACACACACACCACATCGTCCAATACTATTGACATAGTTCTCACACACACCCCATCGTCCAATACTATTGACATAGTCCTCCACACACACACCCCATCGTCCAATACTATTGACATAGTCCTCCACACACACCACATCGTCTAATACTATTGACATAGTCCTCCACACACACACCCCATCGTCCAATACTATTGACATAATCCTCCACACACACCCCGTCGTCCAATACTATTGACATAGTCCTCCACACCACCCCCATCGTCCAATACTATTGACATAGTCCTCCACACACACCCCCATCGTCCAATACTATTGACACAGTCCTTTAGATTTATAGTCCCCCTTTCAGTGACAAGCTACGACAAGCGATATCATACTGCACACTGACACAGTCCATTAAATTTATAATTCTACCATCAGTGACAAGCCAACAGAAAAACACACCATACCCTACCTTTGACGCAGTCCATTAGATTCATAATTCTACCATCAGTGACAAGCCAACAGAAAAACACACCATACCCTACCTTTGACGCAGTCCATTAGATTCATAATTCTACCATCAGTGACAAGCCAACAGAAAAACACACCATACCCTACCTTTGACGCAGTCCATTAGATTCATAATTCTACCATCAGTGACAAGCCAACAGAAAAACACACCATACCCTACCTTTGACGCAGTCCATTAGATTCATAATTCTACCATCAGTGACAAGCCAACAGAAAAACACACCATACCCTACCTTTGACGCAGTCCATTAGATTCATAATTCTATCATGACAGCCACAGAAACACACATACCTACATGACTTAGTCCATTAAATGTATAATTCTTTAGTCATGACAAACTAACAAACACACTATACCCTACCTCTGGCTTAGTCCATTAAATTCATAATCTTCCAGTCAGTGACAAACTAACAGAAACCACCATACCCTACCACCGACTTAGTCCATTAAATTATAATTCTCTAGTCAGTGACAAACTAACAGAAACCACACATACCCTACCACTGACTTAGTCCATTAAATTTATATTTCTCCAGTCAGTGACAAACTAACAGAAACCACACTATACCCTACCACTGACTTAGTCCATTAAATTTATAATTCTCCAGTCCCGTGACAAACTAACAGAAACCACACCATACCCTACCTGACTTAGCCCATTAAATTTATAATTTCTTGTCAGTGACAAGAAATAGAACCACACCATACCCTACCACTCACTGAGTCCATTAATTACAGCCCGCAGTGACATACAACTATCAACATCACACCATACCTACCACTTCACTAGTCCATTGACAAAGCCGTAGGACATGAAACCACACACCATACCCTACCACTCACTGAGTCCATTAGATTAACACCCTGTCAGTGACATGACACACTATCACACACACACCATACCCTACCACTCACTGAGTCCATTAGATTAACAGCCCTGTCAGTGACATGACACACTATCACACACCACACCATACCCTACCACTGACTGAGTCCATTAGATTAACAGCCCTGTCAGTGACATGACACACTATCACACACCACACCATACCCTACCACTCACTGAGTCCATTAGATTAACAGCCCTGTCAGTGACATGACACACTATCACACACCACACCATACCCTACCACTCACTGAGTCCATTAGATTAACATCCCTGTCAGTGACATGACACACTATCACACACCACACCATACCCTACCACTCACTGAGTCCATTAGATTAACAGCCCTGTCAGTGACATGACACACTATCACACACCACACCATACCCTACCACTCACTGAGTCCATTAGATTAACAGCCCTGTCAGTGACATGACACACTATCACACACCACACCATACCCTACCACTCACTGATCCATTAGATTAACAGCCCTGTCAGTGACATGACACACTATCACACATCACACCATGCCGTATCACCCGATCTACCCCACATCACATCGTATAGAACACACCATCCATATCACACAGCCCTGTCAGTGACACACAATCACACACCACACCATGCCATATCACACAGCCCTGTCAGTGACACACAATCACACACCACACCATGTCGTATCACTGGCATAGTCCATTCGATTTACAGCCCTGTCAGTGACACACAATCACACACCACACCATGCCGTATCACTGGCATAGTCCATTCGATTTACAGCCCTGTCAGTGACACACTATCACACACCACACCAGTGCCACATCACTGGCATAGTCCATTCGATTTACAGCCCTGTCAGTGACACACTATCACACACCACACCATGCCGTATCATGGCATAGTCCATTCGATTTACAGCCTGTCAGTGACACACAATCACACACCACACCATGCCGTATCACTGGCATAGACCATTGGATTTACAGCCTTGTCAGTGACACACAATCACACACCACACTATGCCATATCACTGGCATAGTCCATTAGATTTACAGCCTTGTCAGTGACACACATCACACACCACACTATGCCATATCACTGGCATAGTCCATTAGATTTACAGTCCTGTCAGTGACACACTATCACACAGCCCTGTCAGTGACACACTATCACACACCACACTATGCCATATCACTGGCATAGTCCATTAGATTTACAGTCCTGTCAGTGACACACTATCACACACCACACCATGCCATATCAGTGGCATAGTCCATTAGATTTACAGTCCTGTCAGTGACACACTATCACACACCACACCATGCCATATCAGTGGCATAGTCCATTAGATTTACAGTCCTGTCAGTGACACACTATCACACACCACACTATGTCATATCACTGGCATAGTCCATTAGATTTACAGTCCTGTCAGTGACACACTATCACACACCACACTATGCCATATCACTGGCATAGTCCATTAGATTTACAGCCCTGTCAGTGACACACAATCACACACCACACCATGCCATATCAGTGGCATAGTCCATTGGATTAACAGCCCTGTCAGTGGCATCACACCATGCCGTATCACTCCCATCTCCCTACACATCACATCGTATAGAGCACACCATGCCATATCACTGACATAGTCCATTAGATGTACAGCCCTGTCAGTGACACACTATCACACACCACACTATACTATATCATACCACATCACAACACCCCACACCACACTATACTGTACAACTCGACATCACGACACACCACAACACGCTATACCATACCACACCACATCACAACGCACCACGCCAAACTATACCATTCCATGCTACATCACAACGCACCACACCATACTATACCATACCATACCACATCACACCACACCACACTACACCATACCATACCACATCACACCACACCACACCACACCACACCACACTATACCATACCATACCATACTATACCACATCACACCACACCACACTATACCATACTATACCACATCACATCACACCACACCACACTATACCATACCATACCGCATCACACCACACCTCACCACACTATACCATACCATACCATACCACATCACATCACACCACACCACACCACACCACACCACACTATACCATACCATACCATACTATACCACATCACACCACACCACACTATACCATACTATACCACATCACATCACACCACACCACACTATACCATACCATACCGCATCACACCACACCTCACCACACTATACCATATCATACCATATCACATCACACCACACCACACTATGCCATACCTGACCACATCACACCACACCACACTATACCATACCATACCATACCACATCACACCACACCACACCACACTATACCATACCATACCACATCACACCACACCACACCACACTATACCATACCATACCATATCACATCACACCACACCACATCACACTATACCATACCACATCACACCACACCACACCACACTATACCATACCATACCACATCACACCACACAACACCACACTATGCCATACACATACAACTTTACAACACACTACACCATACCATACTATACCACAACACATCATAACATACCACACCACACTATATTATGCCATACCACATCACAGCACACCACACCATACTATACCATACCATACCACATCACAACACACCACAACACACTATACCATACCATACCACATCACAAAGCACCACACCACACTATACCATACCATACCACATCACAAAGCACCACACCACACTATACCATACCATACCACATCACAAAGCACCACACCACACTATACCATACCATACCACATCACAAAGCACCACACCACACTATACCATACCATACCACATCACAACACACCACACTACACCATACCATGCCATACCACATCACACCACACCACACCACACTATACCATACCATTCCACATCACAACACACCACACCATACTACACCACACCATACTACATCACAACACACCACACCATACTATACCATACCATACCACATCACACCACACCACGCCACACTACAGCACATCATACTACATCACAACACACCACGCCACACTATACCATACCATACCACATCACACCACACCACGCCATACTATACCATACCATACCACATCAAAACACACCACACCACACTATAGCATATCATACCACATCACACCACACCACGCTATGCTATACCATACCACACCACATCACAACGCACCACGCCACACTATGCCATTCCACACCACATCACAACACGCCACACCATACTATACCATACCAAACCATATCACAACGCACCACACCACACTATACCATACCATACCACATCACAACACACCACGCCATACTACACTATACAATGCCACATTACACCACACCATACTATACCATACCACACCACACCACACCACACTATGCAATGCTATACCACATTACAACACACCACGCCACAGTATACCATACCATACCACATCACATCACACCACACCATACTATACCATACCTTATCACACCACACCACACTATGCCATACTATACCACATTATTACACACTACATCATACCATACCATATCACAACATAAGAATATAGGTTTCTGGATTCTGGATTCGACATTAGAAAAAGTAGTTAGACTCAGAATCAAAAACTTAATTTGAGAATATTTCGACAGGGTCGCCCTGTCTTCTTCAGCTCACTGTTGCTGTTGTGGCAGCGAGGCCTGGTGGGGCGACTGTTGTGTGGGGTAAACGGTTGTCAGGATCTGACTGTAGATGGGGGGAAATTCAAAGCCTTGATCTCTGTTCAGGCTGGGGCGTCTGGTCTTGATTTCGATGGCTTCTTTAACTTTTCTTTTTGTGAGGAAGGGCTCTGTAGATAAGATCTTGGTTTCCTGGGGGCTGAAACTGTGGCCTGTGGCTTGTAGGTGTTCGTGTATGGCAGAAGTAGATCGGTTTTGGTGTTCCTGTAGACGGGTGGTGAGTGGTCTTGCTGTCTCGCCAATGTAGGTATTGGCACAGTCTTGACAACCCACCTGGTACACTACACCACACTGCTTGAGGGGGTCCGTTTTGTCTTTGACATGGGTCAGTTGCTGGAGTAGGGAGTTGGTGGGTTTGTGGAACACTTTGCATCCATGTTGTTGGAAGGTCCTGGCCAGACGCTGTGAGACTCCTTTAATGTAAGGGGTCCCCACTTTCACACTGTCCATATCTGTAGAAGAAGGGTAGGGAACTCGAGGGTTGTCCCACATCCATGCAGGGTATCCATTAGTGGGAAGGGCAGTCTTGATGTGTTCTTCTTCTTTCAGCTCTTTCTCCTTAGTGGAACACAGTACAGAGGCTGTGTGCATGAGGGTGTTGACAACAGATCTCTTGTGCTGCAGGGGGTGGTTGGAGTGAAGGTTCAGATATTGGTCAGTGTAGGCGGGTTTCCTATAGACGCTGGTCTCCACCCTGTCGTCACGGGTTCGGGTGATGAGAGTGTCCAGGAACAGGATCTTCCCTTCTGCTTCAGTTTCCGAGGTGAATTGGATACTGTCGTCGATGGAATTCAGGTGAGTGGTGAAGCTGTCAACCTCCGTCTCCTGTATGCAGGTCATGGTGTCATCCACATGGCGGAAACTCGGAAACTGAAGCAGAAGGGAAGATCCTGTTCCTGGACACTCTCATCACCTGAACCCATGACGAGTTCCCTACCCTTCTTCTACAGATACGGACAGTGTGAAACACTACAAATAGTGTTGTTGAAAAAGTAAACAATGCTGTGGGATTATGTTCATTGTAACAGGTGAAATAATGTGTTGGCATCAATATGCTGATGTTGGTTGAGAAAAGATAGCAATGATCAATGAAAAACAGGGTATCATGTGTTGCACACACACACACACACACACACACACACACACACACACACACACACACACACACACACACACACACACACACACACAACACACACACTTATGACAAAGCATGTAACTAAAAACGTACCGTTGTGCAGTATGCTGATGATCTGTGTATGTGGATAAATGCTAGTCTAAGAAAAAACACGCCAAAAAGATCAATCAACTATTACAAAAAAATGTATCAGGCAGAGCTAAATAATCTTAGTAAGTACTTGTTTGAAAATGGACTGAAACTTTCCCATGAAAAAACGTATATAGTGTTATTTAATAATGGTGATGATCCTGTTGATCTGCCGTCTTTTAGACTTGATGGAATAACAGTTGAGTATGACCACTCAGTAAAATTCTTAGGAGTTTACTTCACATCTAAATTGACATGGAAAGTTCACATTGATTATCTCTTAAACCAGGCTAGGAAAAGTTTGAATTTTTTTAAATCTTAAGCAAGCAAAGCTGGTGCCAGGATGTAAAAACATTGAAACATCTGGCAATATCACTCGTTCGTTCTAAGCTATCGTATGCTCAAGAAGCTTTCTGTTGTGCTCCTAAATATTTGTTGCAAAAACTGCAAAGTGTTGATAGCAAGGCTTTTAAATTATGCTTGGGAAACCCTGTACATGCTTCTACAGAAGGGACATATTCGGAAATTGATGTTTTGCCTTTAAACGAATACAGAACACTCACTTTGGCAAAATAGGTTTGAAATGTACAGCTATGAAAGGTGTAAATGAAACAGAAATCTCTTTAAATCCATCTACTGATTACCCCAAACGAGCGAAAAACATTTCCTGCTTGTCTACTATTGACTCGTACTCTGCCCATTTGCTGCAGAAAACTGATTTGACCCGCGACTCTTGGCAAAGATTTCTCATACTGATCCAATCCCAAGCCGGGAAAGAAACAGGGCAAAATTTGACCTTAATCACACTGATGCTAAAAAAGCTGATCATCCGCATATCTTGTCATATTCAGCAAAGATGCATATGCAAAGCAAGTATCCTAACCATCTTAAGGTATATACTGATGGATCATTGACAAAGAACAAAGACGCTGGATCTGCTTTTGTTATTCCATCACTTAAAGTAGATAAAGCATATTCAATAGGAAAAAATCGATCTATCTTAGTCGCCGAAATGATAGCTATACTAATGGCTTTGACATATTTAATTGATTTACCGCAATCAATTTTGCAAGTATTGTTATGTGTCGACTCAATGTCAGTACTACAATCTATCAAGTTTTTCAGTTCTAACTCTGAAAACTTTATTTTAAAGGAAATATGTTATTTAATTCATATTTTGACGTGCAAAAGGACCGATTTAAAACTTTTTTCTGGGTCCCTTCCCACTGTGGAATTTTGGGCAATGAATTCGCTGACAGATCTGCCAAAAAGGGAGCTAAAACTGAAATGATGCACAGTCACTTTCTGTCCCCTTGACTTTACAAGAGTGTCATCAAGTTTTAAAACAAGTGGCTTGGGATTTTTTTTTAGAAACAACCAGAACATCCCTTATTTGCGGGTTAATGCTCGAAATAGTCATGTTCTCAGCTTTGATCAGGTTGAAGGCATTGAACACCTGCAGGTTCGTGATATGTATCAGTACAGAAACTTTGTTTCAGTATTTTAAAGACTGAAACTCGACGCATTCAGAACGAAATATAGTGCAGGAACAAAATGCATATGTGGTAAGGCAAACGTGTCAAGAGCCCACGTTTTATTTGATTGTGTGACTCTTAAGGCATACTTACCATGTTTATTAGGCATGACAGTGACTGATGTTTTTTCTGATATTGATTTTGCTTTCAAAGTTACCTTTTGTTTAATATGTAGTCCTCTTAGATATTTACTATAATGTTATAAGTAGTAATTATTCCATATTTTGCGTGCACTTCCACATACCTATGCTTCACACACACATTCTCTCTCTCTCCTCTCTCTCTCCCTCTTCTCTCTCTCCTCTCTCTCTCTCTCTCTCTCGCCTAATATCACACAATTTTGTGAAAAGACGTAAAAATGAAAGTACTACCACTACTACTACTACTACTACTACTACTACTACTACTACTAACTACTACTACTACACACACACACACACACACAAGGGGGGAGGGAACCACATGTAAACAGTATTCTGGGTGAGTTATGATCATAATGAGACTAACTGGGGAAAGTTTTCACACACATATTCACACACACACATATATATACACACTATTTAAAGAAAAAAAATCATCATTAATCAGTCACTGATGGGTGATGATCATGTGAGATCAACAGTACTATAGGAAAGTCTTCTTCTCCGTTCACTTAGGCAGGAATCCTGGAGGTACTGGCAAAGGCTGCTGTATGGTGAAGGCCCTCAAGTGATCAATAAAGTTTTGCACTCATCGGTGTGTTGGCAGGCTAGGTTTCTACTTTTAGTGTTGTTGGGAATGTTCCGCTGTCACTGGGGCTGCATGGATAAATTGAAGACTCCCCAGTGTGGAATATTCTGGAGATGTGATGTCACAGTCTGGAGTGCCCTGTTCTCAGTCTCACAATTATGGTCTTCTTCTTCGTTCACTTAGGTAGGAATTCTGGAGGTACTGACAGAGGCTGCTGTATGGTGAAGACCCTCCAGTGGTCAGAAAGGTTTTGCACTCATTGGTGAGTTGGCAGGCTAGGTTTCTACTTTGAGTTTAGCTGGGAATGTTCCGCTGTCTCTGGGGCTGTACTGCATTGATAATTTGAAGACTCACCAGTGTGGAATATAGTGGACCATGTGATGTTAAAGTCTGGAGTGCCCTATACTCAGTCTCGCAATGTTCACTTGGTCTGATCTGGGCATCTGCTGGTATGCATCCCTCTTGTTGAAGTTGGGTGCTGCTCAAGTCATCTTCCTATTTGCCTCCTTGGAAATACTTTTGATTTACTCCAAGGAGGCTACCTTTTACAGTTGGGGCTGCTGTCCTCCTTCCTTTGTCAGTTGGTCAGCTTCTTCATTTCCATATATAGTGCAGTATGAAGGTGTTCACTGATGGGAGTATTTTCAGTGACTGATAAATGGTAATCATTTTAGATCAGTAGTACCATTGGATGATGATTATTGTTATATAAGTGGAAAAATGTAGTAGTGATGGTACAATGGTGCCAGTTGGGGGGATAAAGGAAAATATCACTGACCTGTGGGTGATGCTCATTGTCATGGGTGAGATCAATAGTACTGTAGGATGATGGTTATTGTGGTAAGTGGAATAATAAGCTGGCATTAGTATAATATTGCCGGTTGAGAAAGAGGGTGGAGGGGGGTAGGGTAGATGACTGATGGGTGATGATCATGGATCATTTGAGATAAACAGTACTGTAGGATGATGATCATTGTTATATAAGTGGGATAATGTTGTGGCATTGGTGTAAAATGCCGGTGGGGGAATGGGGGAGATGTTCAAAGATGGGTGGATGATGATCATGGTCAAGGTGTAGGTATGATCCACAGTGGTGTAGGATGATGGTCATTTTTGTAAAAGGAGTAGGATAGTGTGTTGGCAAGTATGATAATGCCAGTGGGGGAATAAAGGAAATGATCAATGACTGATGGATTTGATCACTGTGATGAGTGAGATCTACAGTACTATAGGGTGGTGACCATTGTCTTAGTGAAATAATGCGGTGGTATTGATGTAATAATGCCGGTTCCGGGGAGGGGGGGGGAAGGGGGGAGAAAAAAAATAATATATAAAATAAAAATTGATGATTCATGGATAATTGGTCATTGTCTTAAGTGGGACAAACAGTGCTATAGGATGTTGATCATTGCCATAAGTGAAATAGCATAATAGCATTGGCATGATAATGCCAGTTGAGTTTTTTTTTTTTTAATTGGGTTGGGGGGGGGGGGGGCAAGGGGGGGCAATGATCAATGACTGATTGATGGTGATGGTTGTCATAGATGAAATCATCACCGTCACACACACACGCATACATGATACATGCACGCACACACATGTACACACACCCACACACACACAGGTACATACGTACACAGGCACATCCATATACACACACATATGCATACATACACATAAGAAAGTGGCATACACAGGACATCTTATGAGTGGTGGTAATAATGATAGTGGTCATATATGGAATCTGTGTATAAACACACACACACACACACACACACACACACACACACACACACACACACACACACACACACACACACACACACACACACACACACACACACACACACACACACACACACGACAAACACATGTACATACATCCAAGCATACCTATATGTAGAGGGGAGAGGGGAGACACAAGTCCCTTAGTATACTTGTACACAGAGGGGTGGGGTGGGGGAACATAATGTGAACAAAGGAAAGGAAGTGGTCAGTGGGGGGAAAAAAGGAGGGGGGCACTGCAAGTTAATGTGGTGTGGGTGTGGGTGTGATTTTGTGGAATATATAGAGGGTTGCTCTTGCAGTGGTGGACAGGTGTAATCATGTAGTTGTGTTAGGATGCTGGTGATATGGGGGTCAAGGGAAAGAGCGGGGGGTTAGAGGGGAAGGGGGGGGGGTTGGAGGTGGGAGGGTCAACTACTTGGCCTACCCTTCTGATAGGGGTTTTGGGGAGGGGAAGGGAGATTATTGTGTGTGGGGGGTGGGGTTGGGGGGGGGGGAGTAGGGGATAGATCTATGGGTAGGCATTTGATTGGTATAGGACATGGGGTGTGGTGGAAAGGGGAAGGTGAAGGGGGGTGGCTGTAAATTTAGTATGAAGTGGAAAGCGGGGGGTTTTGTGGTGATGTTGTGTGTGTGTGTGTGTGTGTGTGTGTGTGTGTGCGCGCGCGCGCGCGCGTGTGTGTGTGCGTGCGTGTGTGTGTGTGTGTGTGTGTGTGTGTGTGTGTGTGTGTGTGTGTGTGTGTGTGTGTGTAAGTAAATAAACAAAATAAAATGAAATAAATTATTTGAAGTAAAAGAAATAAAATCAAAACATATTGATAAATAGATAAGAAAAAAAAATATAGAGATATATATGTGAGTGTATAAATTAAATTAAAGGGGAAAATAAAACAAAATTAAAATAAATAGATGGAGGGTGGCTGTAACTTCTGTATGAAGTGAGTAAAGGGGATATGGTGGTGGTGTGTGCATATGTGTGTGTGTGTGTGTGTGTGTGTGTGTGTGTGTGTGTGTGTGTGTGTGTGTGTGTGTTGGTGGAAGATATTGCCAACTGGTGTAGAAGTGGTGGGTATGTGTGTTAGGTCATTGTTGGATGTTAATGCCTTGGGGGTGTAGCGTGCCCAGTTTGGCAATGAGATGGGATTCTTGAGTTGTGCGGGGTTTTTTTGTTTTGTTTTTTTTGTTGTTGTTTGTTTGTTTGTTTTTTATACACAGATTCCCATATATGACCACTATCATTATTACCACCACTCATAAGATGTCCTGTGTATGCCACTTTTTTTTATGTGTATGTATGCATTTGTGTGTGTATATGGATGTGCCTGTGTACGTATGTACCTGTGTGTGTGTGGGTGTGTGTACATGTGTGTGCGTGCATGTATCATGTATGCGTGTGTGTGTGACGGTGATGATTTCATCTATGACAACCATCACCATCAATCAGTCATTGATCATTGTCCCCCCTTGCCCCCCCCCCCCCCCCACACATTTTTTTTTAAAACTCAACTGGCATTATCATGCCAATGCTATTATGCTATTTCTCTTATGGCAATGATCAACATCCTATAGCACTGTTTGTCCCACTTAAGACAATGACCAATTATCCATGAATCATCAATTTTTATTTTATATATATTTTTTTTTCTCCCCCCCCCCCCCAACCGGCATTATTACATCAATGCCACCACATTATTTCACTTATGACAATGGTCACCACCCTATAGTACTGTAGATCTCACTCATCACAGTGATCAACATCCATCAGTCATTGATCATTTCCTTTATTCCCCCACTGGCATTATCATACTTGCCAATACACCATCCTACTCCTTTTACAAAAATGACCATCATCCTACACCACTGTGGATCATACCTACACCTTGACCATGATCATCATCCACCCATCTTTGAACACCTCCCCCATTCCCCCACCGGCATTTTACACCATGCCACAACATTATCCCACTTATATAACAATGATCATCATCCTACAGTACTGTTTATCTCAAATGATCCATGATCATCACCCATCAGTCATCTACCCTACCCCCCTCCACCCTCTTTCTCAACCGGCAATATTATACTAATGCCAGCTTATTATTCCACTTACCTCAGTGACTATCATCCTACAGTACTATTGATCTCACCCATGACAATGAGCATCACCCACAGGTCAGTGATATTTTCCTTTATCCCCCCAACTGGCACCATTGTACCATCACTACTACATTTTTCCACTTATATAACAACTAGCAGGGGCACCCGGCGTTGCCCGGGATATGAACACTCTTTGCGATACTCACGTGACGGCAAACATGTATTAATTGTTTTGATTTATAATCAATCCCCCCCCCCCCCCCAACATCTTCCCACCCCCTCCCCCACACAAATACACATTCTCTCTCTCTCTCTCTCTCTCTCTCTCTCTCTCTCTCTCTCTCTCTCTCTCTCTCTCTCTCTCTCTCTCTTATACATTCTATTGTTTTCCGCCTGCCTCTGGCCCCTTTCCTCTGGATCTTCCCTAGCACGTCGAGATGCTTTTCTCGCTCGATTTTCCGCCTGCACTCACTGTTCCCATTCCCATTCTTCTGATTGCCCTTAATTTTGTAGGAATAGACTTTGTGCAGAAGTAGTTTATTTCAACGGGTCTGTGTCTAATGTAAAAATACTGTATCAGGCTTTGCACTGTACAATCATTTTTCTGGCCCCTCTCATTCCTCCCTTTTCATCCCCCTACCCTGTCCCATCCGTGTTGCAAAATTACTTACCGTTACTGGACATACGCATACCGAATTTTATCAATAGCGGTGTAAATTTAGAAAATAACGGTTTTTAAACGGTCAATAAAATTTGCATAACATTGTTCAGCGCTTAAAACTGTAAGTGCATACGGAATGTTATCAAGAACGGTGAAAATTTAGAAATTCAGAAAATAACGGTTTTTAACAGTCAATGCTAAGTTTCGGATCTTGAAAATTGTATATCATTGTTTAGCGTTCAAAACTGCACATGTATATCGAATTTCTTCAAGAATACTCTAAAAAAATTTTTTTAATAAAAATTCAAAAATAACGTTTTTTAATGGTCAATTTTAAATCTCGGTTCGTAAAATTTGTATATCATTTTTCGGCAGTTAAAACTGCACATGTATACCGAATTTCATCAAGAACAGCCTAAATTTTGAAAATAACGGTTTTTAACGGTCAAATTTAATGGTCATAATGACTATCTAATGACCCTATGTTACCCGCGGGATGTTCCTGTAGGCTTATGTCAAGTTTGGTGGCGATCCGAGGACTCTCGTGGCCGCCAACCTCAGAAGATCGGGTTTTAAACAGTTTTCATAGGGTTTGGTGTTTTTAAACGATTTTTAACTGTTATAAATAACGTTTCTTAACTGCCAAATAACGGTTCTAATTTTCGAGAAGTAGCCCTGTACCTGTGCAATGTCACAACGGCCATTTGATGAAAAGCAGAGGAAAAAGATGTCTTTGAAACCGTTATAACAGTTTTTTTAACGGTTTTTAACGGTTTTATTTTTTTAGAGATTAGCCCCAAACCATCCTCGGGTCACAACAGACGTACCTGCTAAATTTCAAGAAGATCGGGTTTTAAACAGTTTCTTTAATAGGGTTTGGTGTTTTTAACGGTTTTTAACTGTTATAAACAACGTTTTTTAACTGCCAAATAACGGTTCTAATTTTAGAGAAGTAGTCCTGTACCTGTGCAATGTCACAACGGCTATTTGAAGAAAAGCAGAGGAAAAAGGATGTCTTTGAAACCGTTATAACAGCTTTTTAACGGTTTTTAACGGTTTTATTATTTTAGAGGTTAGCCCAAAACCATCCTCGCGTCACAACAGACGTACCTGCCAAATTTCATGACAATCGGTTGAGCCGTTTTTGAGTCTATAGCGTACACACACACACACACACACACACACACACACACACACACACACACACACACACCACACACACACACACACAGAATTTGCCATTTATATATTAGATGATTATCATCCTATGGTACTACTGATCTAAAATCATTACCATTTATCAGTCACTGAAAATACTCCCATCCAGTGAACACCTTCATACTGCACTATATGGAAATGAAGAAGCTGACCAACTGACAAAGGAAAGGACAGCAGCCCCAACTGTAAAAGGTAGCCTCCTTGGAATAAATCAAAAGTATTTCCAAGGAGACAAATAGGAAGATGACTTGAGCAGCACCCACACTTCAACAAGAGGGATGCATACCAGCGGATGCCCAGATCAGACCAAGTGAACATTGTGAGACTGAGTATAGGGCACTCCAGACTTTAACATCACAGGTCCACTATATTCCACACTGGTGAGTCTTCAAATTATCAATGCAGTACAGCCCCAGAGACAGCGGAACATTCCCAGCTAAACTCAAGTAGAAACCTAGCCTGCCAACTCACCAATGAGTGCAAAACCTTACTGATCACTGGAGGGCCTTCACCATACAACAACCTCTGTCAGTACCTCCAGGATTCCTACCTAAGTGAACGAAGAAGAAGACCATCATTGTGAGACTGAGAACAGGGCACTCCAGACTGTGACATCACATCTCCACAATATTCCACACTGGGGAGTCTTCAATTTATCCATGCAGCCCCAGTGACAGCGGAACATTCCCAACAACACTAAAAGTAGAAACCTAGCCTGCCAACACACCGATGAGTGCAAAACTTTATTGACCACTGGAGGGCCTTCACCATACAGCAGCCTTTGCCAGTATCTCCAGGATTCCTGCCTAAGTGAACGGAGAAGAAGACCTTCCTATAGTACTGTTCATCTCACATGATCATCACCCATCAGTGACTGATTAATGATGATTTTTTTTTCTTTAAATAAATGTGTATGTATGTATATATATATATATATATATATATATATATATATATATATATATTGTGTGTGTGTGTGTGTGTGTGTGTGTGTGTGTGTGTGTGTGTGTGTGTGTGTGTGTGTGTGAAAACTTTCACCAGTTAGTCTCATTATGATCATAACTCACCCAGAATACTGTTTATATGTGGTCCCCCCCCCCCCCCTTTTTTTTTTTTTGGGTGTGTGTCTGTGCGTGCGTGCGTGCGTGCGTGTGTGTGTGTGCGTGCGTGTGTCTGTGTGTGTGTGTGTGGGGTGTGTGTGTGTGTGTGTGTGTGTGTGTGTGTGTGTGTGTGTAACACATGATACCCTGTTTTTCATTGATCATTGCTATCTTTCCTCAACCAACATTAGCATATTAATGCCAACACATTATTTCACCAGTTACAATGAACATCATCCCACAGCATTGTTTACTTTTTCAACAACACTATTTGTATGAACTTCCCAACCTCCCACACCCATACCCCCCACCCCATAGTGGATGGAGAGATATGAGCTCTCCTTCTCTTGCCCCCCCCCCCCCCCCCACACACACACACACATTACCCTCCTCCCCACCCACCCTTCCCCCCTCCCCTCCCCCCCCCCCCCCCCCACAAGTATACCTTATCACCTATTTATCTTCCATCCGCTTGCCTCCCTTATTAACATTACCCACATACCTTTCACAACTACCCACGCATAACTACTACCACCTCCTTCATCACCCAGCGAAATCATTTTTCTGTTTTATTCACTTAATTATTTTCATTCTTTTTTTCTTTTTTTATAAATTACAGTTACTTTCATTTTATTCATCTATTTATTTGTTATAATTACTACCACTATCATTATTATCATTACTATCCTTTCTATATATATATATTTTTTTTTTATTCTATTATATATATATATATATATATATATATATATACTCCCCCCCCCCCCCCACCCATTTAGCACTATTATCAATCCACCTTAACCACAACCGTCACAAATATATCATACCACTCCACTAAACCAATTACACAACCTACAAACCCCATCGTTTCACTACCCCCTCCCCCCCTCCTTTTCCTCTCCCATAATCCCTCTGTCGTTTCCGTCTGGCGGCCATTTTTCCTAACACATGGACAGATAAGTCACTCTTCGTTCTTTGTTTGTACTGTCCTAAATGTTAAATGTGATCTGTTTTGTTTTGGGGTTTTTTTGCCTGAAGAAGACCCAAGAGGTCGAAATGCATTGTGTCTTGTCCTGTGCTTTGTTTGTCAATGTCCTTGGCGGTAACTAACCCCCTCTCTTTCTAAATTTTACTTTTCTAATATCACAACACATCACAACATTCCACACCATACTATACCGCACTACCACATCACAACGCATCACATCACAACATACCATACAATACCACATCACAACACAACACACCACACTATACCATACCAGACCACATCACAACACACCACACCACACTATACCATACCAGACCACATCACAACACACCACACCACACTATACCATACCAGACCACATCAGAACACAACACACCACACTATACCATACCAGACCACATCACAACCCACCACACCATACTATACCATACCAGACCACATCACAACACACCACACCATACAATACCATACCATACCATATCACAACACACCACGCCATACTACACTATACAATGCCACATTACACCACACCATACTATACCATACCAAACCACATCACACCACACCACACCACACTATGCCATACCATACCACATCACACCACACCACACTATACCATACCATACCACATTACACCACACCACACCACACTATACCATACCATACCATACCACATCACAACACACCACACCACACTATACCATACCATACCATACCACATCACAACACACCACATCACACTATACCAGACCATTCCACATCACAACACACCACACCACATTATACCATGCTATACCACATCACAACACAACACAACACACTATGCCATACCATACCACATCACAATATGCCACACCACACTATACCATACCATATTATACCACATCGCAACACAACACAACACACTATACCATACCATTCCACATCACAACACACCACACCACATTATACCATACCACACCACATCACAACACACCACACCATATTATATCATACCATACCACATCACAACACACCACGCCACACCATACCATACCATACCGCACCACAATACACCACTATACGTCAGGATAGTGTTGAGATCCTTAATGTTTGTTGTTGTGTTTGTCGTTGATGATGATGATGATGATGATGATGATGATGATGATGATGTCTGCAGCCTGTGCAACGCCATTGGTGTTGGTGGCTGTCGCTCTGCTCATCGTATGGGATGTCTGCGCCAAGCGCGTGCCCACGCAACAAACTCTGCGCCAGGCTTTTGGCCTCTACACCAGCCTCATGACCCTCATATTCATGGGAAAACTCTACCGGGGGAAGTTGCTCCAAGCCACCAAAGACGTGGCCCGGATCCAGAAATCCTTCCTGCTGGACCAGCTCTTGGAGAACACGGACACCGAGTACGGAGAAGTGAACGGCTTCGAGATGGTGGAGTCCGTGGAGGACTTCCAGCGAATGCACCCCCTGACCCGCTATGACCACTACGCCCCCTACGTCGATCGCATGATGGATGGCGAGAAGAAGATTCTGACCCGGAAGCAACCAGAGCTGTTCGGCGTGTCTTCGGGAACCTCCGGAGGCAGCAAGATCATCCCGATGATGAAGAAGCAGCAGAGCCTGTTCTTCAAGCACGCCGTATCTGTCTTCTACTGCTCCATGGTGGAGGCCTACCCCCAGATCACCCGCCGGTTGAAAAAAAGCCTCAAGATCTTTTACAACCCGGACTGGAGAACGTCCAAATCAGGCATCAAGATCGGACCCAACTCCTCCACGCCCACCTCCCTGAAGAACATCCTGCACATGTACACCACGCCTGTCGCAGCGTTCGACATCCAGTCTGAACCCAACGCGCTGTACGTGCACCTGCTGTTCGCCATGAAGGACCGCCACGTGGGTGCCATCCAAGGCAACTTCGCTTCCCTGATCTACAACGCCATGTGCACCATGCACAGCTCTCTGCCTCAGCTCCTGCAGGACATCCGCCAGGGAACCCTCAACCCCAGCCTCAAAATCCAGGACGGTATCAGGAGAAAGCTGGAGAAGCTTCTGAAGCCAGATCCTGCCCGTGCAGAGGAGATAGAGCAGGCGTTCGAGGAAGGCCTCACTGGGGTGGCCAGGAGGATGTGGCCAGAGCTGGACGTTGTTCTGACCGTGGACTCTGGGTCCTTCATTCCCTATGCCGACAAGTTGAGGGAGACGTTCTGCCAGGGGGTGCCGTTGTACTCTGCAGTGTACGCGGCCACTGAGGGTCTGATGGCCATCAACCTCTGGCCTGGTCAGCAGCCGTCCAGGTATCTGCCTCACCCCGCCGTCCAGTTCCTGGAATTCATTCCCGTGGACAACAGTCACCAGGACCAGCCTGATACCTTGCTCCTGCACCAGGTAGTGGTGGACCGGGGGCCGGGGGGGGGGGGGGGGGCGGGCGGGGCATGCAAAGAATGTTTTTGTCTTTGTCTTTCAGTCTTTGTCTTTCAGTCTTTGTCTTTCAGTCTTTGTCTTTGTCTTTCTGTCTTTGTCGTTTTCTTTCTTCTTTTTTTTTTCTGTTTTTTTTTTTCCTCCAGAATTCTGCAGCAGTAATTTACAGCGTTATGCGGGAAAGTCTTGTTCTCTTTCCCCTGTTTTTCTTCTCTTTAATATGCATATCTCATAGCTTGGCAGACAGGCTGTATAGCGTGTATGGGCTGCTCTGCACCCAGTGACGTCTCCTGCACGTAGTGACGACAGGAAGAGGCTGTCTTCTGGCTGTCCTCTCGTCCACTTCTCGTGGCCATGCTGCTTTACCAATGTTTCCTGTGGCATACATGTTGCTTTACCAATGTTTCCTGTGGCATACATGTAAAGTAAGTACTTAGGACGAGCAATGATCATGCAGGGTTTTTTTTCCTTGGTTCTTTATTTTATCCATTCATACACACACACACACACACACACACACACACACACACACACACACACACACACACACACACACACGCACGCACACACACACACACACACACACACACACACACACACACACACACACACACGTCTTTGAATTCACAATAACCCAGGAGAGCATAAAGTTTATAATCACACAAAACTATTAGAGCTTACACTTTAGATCTTTTGACAGAGACACTGGAATTACTTTGAATGACTGTTGTAGCTATTCAACCTTGATTTCCACTGTTCCGCCATGGGAGATATAAACAGCAGAGTTTGATCTTCACAATTCCCGTCTGACAAGAACGTGTCAGACATTCTCAACTTTTGGCATCCAACATTACCAGCAGTCTTCATGAGCAATATCATCAGCACTTTCTGCTTCCACACACATGGATCGGTGCCGAATGATCAGAAAGCAGGCGCAGTGTTTGCAATTCCAGCCCTGAGGAAAATCAATGCGTTTTTTTTCGGTAAGAACAAGATCTTTTGGTTCCAGAACTTACGACAGTTCTGTGTACGACGACTGTCCTACCGGATGAAGTGGAGTTTGTATACCAGGTGCTCGTTTGTGTTGATCGTCGGTCTATTCAATGTGTTCTGCTACCCATCAACCTCATCCTTAGAATAACAATGATTAGCAAAATTAACACCCAACTTCGACGTGTAATTCTAAAAGGAACTAACATTATATTTGTTTTCTGGATACCATCATACTGTGGAGTTTCTGGTTGTCAATCGGCAGAGAGGGCGGCAAAAAGAGAGAGTAGAAGGATTACGCGAGTCAGTGGATTCACATCTTCCAATTAATGTTCAATAACGTAGCTTTGTATTTAGAAATCATTCTGAACAGTAAGCAATGGTTAAAAATCGATTACTGAAAAAAATGTCAAAGAGAGTTACACTATTCCTGAATGTTTGAATTTTTTTTTTTACAAATACTTTCATCAAAGAAAAATGTTAAGTACTTGCAGATATAAAACTTCAGTATTTTACATATTAACATTAATTTGAAAGCTTTAACAGCTAAATTCAGCAAGAACGTTGGGTGTTCTTGTGTTAAAAAAAAATACAGATCTCAGCATATCCTGTGTAACTTCACAGCTTTTAAAACATTATTATCAATCACTTTTTCCAACTCTGCCCACGCACTGTAAACTTCCGTCCTGTTAATCAATGGTCTATTCAATTCATTCCTTTAATGTTTGCTTGTTTGTTTACAGTCAACATGGCGTTAGTGTATGAACGTCAATTGAAAATGATAATCTTACACAACACACACACACACACACACACACACACACACACACACACACACACACACACACAGAAAGTACACGTAGACGTGCACACCCATTCATTCACTGACACGCTTTCTTTCACCGTGATGTTCGCCCACGCACAATTTCTCTTCTTTTTTTCTTATGGAGTGTCTTTGACAGATGCATGAAGAGAGTGTGAAACGTATGCACACTTCACCAGAGCGGAAAGAAATCCCAGCCAAGCGTGAACAGCCCTTCTTGTGTCCACTAAAAAGAACGCTCGCTCTAAAAGCTACATGAATGGACGTCTACGAAGAAACGTCTCTCTCTCTCTCTCTCTCTCTCTCTCTCTCTCTCTCTCTCTCTCTTTGCGGTTAGTTTTTAATGTATTTTTTTTTTCTATTGGAGGCAGATTTTGCGGTTATTCATTTATTCATGTATTTATTTCTAACAAAGCAAGCTGCGCTGTGGTTTGTGTATCAGGTGGTTCGTTTTTTTTTTCTTCTTCTTCTTTTTCCTCAGTGGTCTCCCGTCCGGGTCTGAGAATTTACAGTGGAAAGATTTTTTACCAAAATTTCGGGTGGGTTTTTAGAAGATGTATTTTAAAGAGTTGTGTGAATGAATGATTTTGTGAGTTGCCGTCAGCGCGGTGACGGCCCTGATATGGCCCTTTGCGGTCGGCTGGGCTGTAAGCAACATTACCTTACCTTACCTAACCTTACCTTACCTTACCACCACCCCCACTCCTACCCCCAGCCATCCCACCACCACCACCACCACCACCCCCTCAATGCTAGGGCAGGGTGACCTAAGCGAGTGATTCTCTCTCTCCACTTGCTTCTCACTTTGCATATAACTTCATTCTTTGTGTCTGGCGACAAACCCTCGCCTCCCTGCCCTTTCGCTACGCCCTTCCATTCATTCTGTGAATGCATTGATTTGAACCACGTTAGTGTCACACTCCAACATTTTGTCGCGAAAATTGTCGGAGGTCCTTGAGACCCGGCAAACTTATTACCCCCCTCTCTCTCTCTCTCTCTCTCTCTCTCTCTTCACGTTGTTTACTGTGTCTGAGCTTTCGCAACTTTTCTCCTGTTCGTATTTGGACATTGTGCATTTTCTTCTCGACAGCCACCTAGAGAGTTATTTTGATGTCTGTCATTTGTGTCGTCTGAAGAGGACATGTTTTAATAAATTAACTTTCTTTCTTTCTTCTTCTTCTTCTTCTTCTTTCCCCCGTCGCGGATTTGTAGCTGGGTGGTCGTCGGCTCATTCCCACCAGAGCCAATTAATTAATTGTGTGTGTTTGTGTGTGTGTGTGTGTGTGTGTGTGTGTGTGTGTGTGTGTGTGTGTGTGTGTGTGTTGTTGTTGTTGTTGTTGTTGTTGTTGTTGTTTTGTTTTACGTCTTTCCACATTACGTGATATTAGACGGGAAAAAAATCGGGGCCGGGAGAAAAGGTTAACACAACGAGTAAAAAAAAACAAACAAACAAACAAAAAAACTTATCTACAACTATAACACAAAAATAGAAAATCCACTTAATCAAAGATAAAGGGAAAAAAAACATATAACTCTTCTGTCTCCTCTCACTACTGACTGCTATCTATTATAAGTATTTGCCAATTGGACTTTTAGCTAAGTGTAAAAAGAAAAGATATGTTTCACTTGCTGACAGGAAAACATTTTGAATAGGCTGTACAGACGTATTTGCGATTAATTTTTTCATTAAGTTACACAAAAGAATGTGATCAATTGATATGCTATGACCACATATACAATATATATTTTTGACATACTTTGTTTTAAAACAATCCAGTTTCCATCTACAGATCAAGGAATTATCTGTCGTCTACGATATATGTTTTGATCTACTTACTTAACTTTTCATGAATATTTTCCATTTTATCGTGTAAACCAAAACACCCAGTTTTTCTTTCTATCAAATGAAAAATTGAAAATTGTACTTTTTCTGCCAACGTATAGCACTCTTGCACTGACATAAAGAAGTTCAAAAATGCGAATCTGAAGATCGTTTTGCTCCTCTCTTAGCTAGAACATCAACCTTTTCATTATAATATAACCCACAGTGGGAGGGCACCCAAAGAAATGTTACTTCAGTGTCTCTGACTGAGAGGAAATGTACTAAATTATTTATTTCAGTGATCATCTCAGGTCGAACTTTTAATTTAAAATTCTTCATTGCAGTAAGAACTGACTTAGAATCTACACATAACACAACTTTAAACAAATTTTGAGGGTAATCAACAACAAACTTTAAGGCCATCATTATAGCAGTTAACTCCGCAGTGAAAATAGATTTGTTTTTTCCGAGATAATAGGACTTTTCTTTGTTAAGGCCTGGGATCATGTATGCTGCACCTGCATGTTCATTGATTAATGATCCATCAGTGTAAATCTTATAATGGTTGGAGTAGTGATCATGCAAATGCATTTTCATATTGGATGATAACAAATTAGTATTTTCAGCCTTTGTTAAATCTGTATGCTCAATATCAAAATGTGCTCGTACTAGTTTCCAGGGAGGGATAGGAGACACAATAGATCTTTTTGCAATAGATGTTAGTTTGATATCTGAGGATTCTAAAATCGAGGAAGTATATGTTCTTAGAGTCATTTGAGATGATATGTTTTTAGCCCTTTTGGGAAAATCAGTGTCCGATTTAATATTTATTTCAGGGCCTATATTGTTGTCTATAGTAGAACTTCTTATAACAAATTTGGTGCATGCAAGATTCCTATATTCTTCCAGTGGTAATATTCCAGCAGCACTGTATGCTTTTGTGCAAGAGGCATGTACTGGTAGTCCCATGGCTATCTTATATGCTTTGGAATCAATACTTTGAAGTTTTTTCAGTAAGTATTTGGGTGCACTGAAGAACACCTCTTGTGCGTACGTTAATTTTGATCTAACCAGTGCAGTAGAAAGGTGCAAAAGAGTAACTGTGTCCTGAGCCCAAGCATGCTTGCTAATAATCTTTAACAGATTTAAGGTTTTTCGAGCTTTTGTTAGAACATGCTCTATATGGAAATTCCATGACAACTTTGATGTTAAATTTACTCCAAGGAATTTAACTATTTTTTGTATATTTGATGGGTATGCCGTTGACTTGAAATAAAGGCATATTAACTGGATCAGATCCAGTATTAAATAACATCATGTGTGTTTTTTCTGTTGATATTTGCAAACCATTTTCAGTCATATAATCAGAAAAGGTATTTAGTTCTTTCTGATATAACTTTTTAATATAGTTTTGTGATCTGACAGATGTACTTTTTTTAATGTCACTTTCATCCATATGCATATGTCATCTGCATATTGGGCTAGTTCTATATTTTCAGCAATTTTTGTGGGTAAATCGTACATTAGAATACTAAAAAGTAAAGGGGCAATAACAGACCCCTGAGGAATACCCATGTGTAATTTTCTTCTTGTAGAATAGGAGTTCCCTACCTTCGTTCTAATATATCTATTTTCTAAGAAGTTTTTAATAAAATCATAAATGTTTCCTGACAATCCAATCTCTTTAAGTTTATAAAGCAAACGAGAGTGCCATACTTGATCGTAAGCTTTAGTGATATCAAAAAAGGTTGCTAGTAAACATTTTCTCCTGGAAAACTGATGTTTAATTTGAGTGGTAAGTTTGACCAAGTGTTCAATAGCACTTCTACCCTTTCGAAAACCTGCTTGGTTTGTTAGGATAACTTTGTTCTTTTCACAAAAGTAGTTTAGTCTATATAAAACAATTGTTTCATAAAGTTTACAGACATGAGAAGTTAATGAAATAGGCCTGTAACTGTCTATACTTTCTTTCAGTTTACCTTCCTTGTGAATCGGTACTATTACTGATTCTTTCCATATTTGTGGCAAATGATCTGAGCTCCAGCATTTTTTAAATATAGTAAGTAAAATGCTTATCTATTTGTCTGGAACATGCTTAATCATTTCATTTGAAATGGCGTCAATCCCAACAGCTGTCTTTTTGTTTGGGAGAGAATCTATGGCGTCTTTCACCTCTTGTAATGAAACTGGGGCGTTGATGTCGCTCGTGTCGTTATCAGATACATCATTAAAGACATGGGTACATTCTTTATCCTCTCTGAATTTTCTTTGGTTTTCAGACAACCCATCTAACTTGCTTACTTTAGCAAACTGGTCGACAAACGCTTCTGCTTTGTCTGCGGATGATGGTAACTTGTTATTATCAAGAATGATGGATATTCTGGGAGTTTGATTCCATTTTTCATCGTTTTTATCTCTTTCCATACCATTCTACTATCTTTATGATCGAATGTGTTTCTTTGGCAAAAATTATCCCAATAATCCTTTTTGGCTTGTTCCATAACTCTATTACTAAGTATATGTGAGTGTTTCATTTCCTTAAATTTTTCATCTACCATTTTCTTATCTTGACTTTTCTTAGTGTGCACGTATTCCTTGAATAACCGTTTTTTTCTCATTAACTGCCTTATCGCAATCTTCAGTCCACCAAACATTACCGAGATGTTTACCCCCTTTAGAACCCTGATTCTTCAATTTAGGAATACATAAACCAGACACTTTCAGAACAGAAGTACAAAACGTGTCATAAATTGTATCAATATTATCATCTGGGGACAAGCTTATGTCTAGGTCTCTAAGTGTGTCGTAAAATTGAGACCATTTGACATTTTTATAATCAAATCTTGGGATTGTATCATCAGGTTCTGTGTCTTCAAAATCAGGGGGCTGATTAATTGTAATAATGATTGGTATGTGATCACTCCCAAGAGTTTCACTATAAGTTTCCCATGCACACGACAAAGCCATTTTAGGTGAAACCAAAGTTAAATCAATAGCTGTAGGTCTATGTGTGGATATATCAGGAACTCTAGTATAAGAACCATCATTCAGTAAACATAAATTTGAGTCTACAACATTTTCCACAAACCTATTACTACTGACCTGTGTGCTCTTTTTTTCCCAGAAAGGAGAATGGGCATTAAAATCCCCTCCTACTAACCATTTACCATTATCATTCTTGATATTTTTCATCCATTCAGTATTAGCTTCATCTGGACCCTTAGGTAAATATACAGAAGCACAGTTTACTTTTAAGGAGTCCGAAAACTTGACAGTTACAGCACATGAAAAAATTCCCTGTACTCCACTAGGCACAGGTGATTGTTTGTCACAATACTGTAGTCCAGTGTGAATATAGATAGCACAATTTACTCTATCACCATTTTCATCTGTATCTACTACTGGTGGATAGTAGTACTGTTCCAATCTTGGTAGTTTGTTCTTACTGATATTAACAGACTGGAATAAGAGAACGTGGCGGACAGATGACGCTAAAAATTGACGTAAGCAGTCAAGATTAGAATAGAGAGAGCGGCAATTCCACTGCAGTATTTTCATATTGTTGTTGAGTTTCATGTTTAAAAAAAATAATAAATAACTAAACAAATAAAAATATTTTGCTTTAACACAACGTAGGCTGCTATGCTGCATTTGTTCCGAACAAAAGCGACAAAAAATGTCACCAGTTGTATAAAACATTGAACCTATTGGACCAGGCAGAGCCGTAGAAGGAATCCTCAGGGAAGGGAGTGGGGCGCAGGTACCGGGGACGTCGCACTGTCTTCCGGGGCCGTTCCCAGAAGAGGTTCCTCAGATGCTGGCCAATATTCCCCGCTAGGATGCTAGCTCCTCTGGCAGTGGGATGTAGCCCATCACGGAGGTTGAAGCGGGCGGCTTGTAGGTTGGAGTGAGTGATGAAGGTGATGTTTTTGTCATCATTCAGCTCTGACACCAAAAGTGCGTTGTACAAGTCCCCTTTGATATTGAGTTCGGGGTCTAATGTAGGAGCCATCTTACTGACTATGATGGCCAGATCAGGGTTTTCTTCTCTGATACTCCTCACGGACTTTGCCATTCTTCCGGAACATGTTGCTGCTGATTCTGTTTCTAGGTCCTTCGATCCAGCATGTAAGAGTAAAGCATCAGGAGGTGTCTTGACAGATGCACTTGCTTTGGCCACTGCTGGTTTGATGCCCTTTATTGTTCTTGCATAACTCTGATGCAGCTTACATCCGTAGGACTTCCCTAGTCTGTTGGTGTTGACTTTCTTTATGACAGGGTCATTCACATATAAAATGTTGGGAAGACCTTTTAAAGTTGGATCTGGTTTGTCTCTGGACTTGGCCTTTAAGTCATTCACGTTTTGTTTATCTCTTGACTCGGCCTTTAAATTATTGTCGTCATTTTTCTTGCACTGCTCCTTTGACTTCGGGCTTATGACGCAAAGAAGCATTGACGTCATTTTTGTTTGCGTTAACATTTTCTTCTATTTTTTTTGTTTTTGTAACTTTCCTGTACATTTCTGTTCTGCTTTCTTTCTCTTTTCTTTGCTTTGAAAGACAGAACATCATCAGGAGTCGTTTTTAACGGTGGAGAAATTCTGGCTACTTCTGCATAGGAGAGGTAGGGGAAGGGCTCT
>CM065728.1:72853901-72878901 GCA_033310375.1 Conus canariensis | reverse complement strand
GAGCTCATTTCCGGTTGTTGTTTTCTGTCACCGATCGGCGGTACTAAATCAGTATGTCCATGTGTTTAAGAGTAGTGGTGGTTCAAGATAGAGAGCGTGTGCGCGTATGCGTGCGAGTGTGTGTGTGTGTGTGTGTGTGTGTGTGTGTGTGTGTGTGTGTGTGTGTGTGTGTGTGTGCGTGCGCGTGCGCGCGCTCGCGCGTATGTGAGGTTGGGGTTTAGTTAGCTAGAGTTAGGTTAAGTTCCTCAGGGTTAGGTAGAAAGATTAGGCTAGGTAGGAGGCTGGGAAAATAGGACATACAGTATTCTTTCATTCCAGTCTTCACTTATTGAAGGAATGGAATGGAAGCGGGAGGTTGGTTTCGTTCCCGATTGTTACCCTTTTGTTACTTTGGTTCTACACCAGAGAAGGCGGGGCAGGATATCGGCTGTTGTTGTGTTGTCAAGTCTGTGAGTTGTTGTGGTAAATTGTCGTGTTGTTGCACGAGCAACAACTAGTCCGTTGGTCAGGCGTGTCAGCTCTGCGGAGGGGTACACTGCTCTGACCAATCGTTGTTTTGTGTGGTGAGTAGAGTTCGCTTGATTCCGACCAGGGCGGAATGCGTTGGGGTAGCTTCACTTCGGTCCCTGGTGTTCGTCGGAGTGGACGTACGCCTTGTAGGTGCGGCGGCAGCGCCGGTAGTTTTTGAAGAGTGACTTCAAGTCATAGTTAGGGCCAGGTCCTCGTCGGGTTTGGGTGCCCTTGGCCTGTGCTGAGTCGGTGTCGTCCTTGTTGGCAGCCACTTCAGCCAGTTGCAGAACTGGTGTGGTTGAACGTCTGTCTGTCCAGGTTGGTGATTTGTTAGGTTCGTGGTGTTTTGGTTCGTCGTGTTGTCTTGTATTGTGGCAAGTTGAACTGTAGTTGTCTCCTGTTGCGATTAGTTGTATTGTGTTCGTTGCGTATACTGGTTGTCTGGTATGATGTCGTGTTGGTTCCGTGATTGAAATTTGTTGTCAGCCGGTTTGAGTTGTCACCTTTTTCCTGTATATTTTTGTAAGTAATGTACATAGTGGTTCCTGAGTTCGATTTTCTCAGGACAGTTTGGCTAGACAATGTGGGTTCAATATAATGACCGTTGATGGACAGTGATGTAGATATTGTTTGTGGTTAGTTCATGGTAATGTCAGTGGGTTCAATAAGAGGGTAGTACGAGGTTGCATTTTGTTGAGGATCATAATATGAGTCAGGTGCAGATGTGTCTGCGTGAATCATAGAGGGGTTTGATGATTGTGCTCAATCTCAATTGTAAATAGTAGGAGTTCGTTGAAATTGATTAACGATTTCAGAGTTGACCTGCACAGCATTGGAATCGGTTAACTGTGTAGTAGGGCTAAGGCCAATTTATGGTCGAGTGGTTTATACTGGAGTACGGTCGTGACTATTCAACTTATATTGGTGTCTTGTCACTTTCGTTACGAGTTAGGGTTCTCGATGCGGGTGTCGTGCGCGTGCAGACTGTATCGGTGGCGTACGCATTTGGTACAGGACAGTGAGTCCATATGGTTAGAAGTTTTGTAAGAAAGTGACAGTCGTCACACGTGCAGGGATGTATGTATTTGTGACAGAACGGGGTTGGAGACAGATATTTTAGGTTGTGGGGAGGCAACCCAGTTATGAATTTTAGTAAGCAAAAAGAAGGGAAAGGTAAAGTTTAAGGCGAGTAGCTTAGCAGTTGATAAGATAAAAACGGATGATGTGCGGCATGTAATATTGTATGAAGTGTGGTTGTGTTGGCATAACAAGGATTAACCACTGGGTTATCTGACAAGAGATGACATGAGAGTGAGGTGCTGGATGGAAATTTTGGCGAACAAATCATGTTGTTTTTGATATATGGTTATAATTGACAGTGCAAAGAGGGGTAATAATGTGAAGGATTGTGGCTGCGAGCCGATTCTCTTGTGTGAAAATGCTGGAACTGTGAACCGCTAAAAATTGATAAGTTCTTTTTGTTTTGTTTTTTTTTTCCCTCTGAGAGATGTGTATTACTACTGGTTATTGTGTGGAGACATTTCCTTGTGAAATTGGCCATTTCCTAGATTATTTAGTATGTCCTAAGGGGGCCCATGGAGTCCGTGTTGGATCGCTTAGATTGGTTTATTTCTCCGAGAATTGGGTGTGATTCATAATTTCATATGTAATAGCGTGGATTGGCTCAGGGAGAGTATTGCTTTACCGCTGTTGTAAGGGTTGGCAGGAAATGGGTCTGATAACCCCAAAGTGAGTAATGGGTTGGGGGATGTGTTCGAAATTCAAGGGGTCACTCTCATGCCCGAGTGGGAAGTAGGCAAGGGAGATGGAGAGTTAAAGCTTTACCAAGTAGCCTATGTGCCTTGATGACTCGGGTAGTAGCAACATTACAGTAGGGGCCTACAGTTGTGTCAGCAGGTATCCTGTTCCGTCCTGAGGCTGGGGCCAGATCACCGCAGTTCTACTGTACTGCCGCGTGCCGGCAGGTGAGCGGCGCTTTCCAGTGCCTGTTGTTTCCCCGGGAGAGGGAGACCACCCAGGCCGTCTGCCTTCTGTGGGCAGCTCTCCTCCAGCTACCGGTGCTCTTCCGGGAGTTCTCCGGCACTGGTTCCTCGTCCCTGTTTAGGCGTCCTGTGAGAGGGCGCTGCACCAGGCCTTTTCCACCCTTGGTGTCCGGCGGGGCCTTCAGAGGAGGAGGCGTCCTACGAGCCCCGGACCCGTCGAGAGGGCGTCTGTTGTGTACGTTGGGTGTCGTGCCCATCGCAGGGAGGAGTCGGACTGCGGGAAGCCACGGTCAGCGCCGGGGTGCAGAGTCTTCGGGGAGGGTGTCGGTCCGCGGAGGAGCCACGGACAGCGCCGGGGTGCAGAGTCTTCCGGGGAGGTGTCAGCCTGTGAGGGGCCACGTACAGCGCCGAGGACTGGAGCTTTCCGGGCCGGGAGGGGTTGTCCCATGTTTGTGATAGAAGGGGTGTAGCGTTAGGTAGTAGGGTTAGGGGTGTTAGCTACTGCCTCCTTTTAGGACGTAGTGGCCGGCACAGTGTAGGGTACTTGTCGTTGCCTCCCTTAGGGACGCAGCGACCAGTTTGGTAGTGGTCCCGGGTTAAAAGAGAAGGGTGAGTCCTGGGAGAGGTGTGGGTGGTAGCGGTCGTTAAGAGATTAGAGTCCCTTTGGTAAATCCTTGTCCCTAGTAGTTAGTCACCACGTGTGCGGGCTATCTCTGTGTCCCCAGGTCACAGTAATATACCGCAACTGGTGTTTCAGGTTAGGTTAGGGTCTTCCAGGTCATTATAGTAGAGTAGGGTGAGTCAGCGGGAATTGGGATACTTGTGTGCAGTCGTGGATGTGCGTGAGTGGTGGCGCCATAGAGTGTGTGTGAAATAAAGAAGCGTGCGTGATTGTAAAACTGTTAGTGTGCTGTGTTGTCTGACCTAGTGTGTGATAGGCGTGGGTAAGGGTGGTAGGGCCGTCCGGCTTAGCGACCGTGACACTTTGGTGGAGATGCGGGGTACCATAAGGGGTTCTGGGTAGGTGATAGGTAGCTAGGTGGGAGGTAAGGGGGGTGTTGTGTCCGGTGTGTACGTTGTGTGAAATGTAAGCGGGTGGTTGGTGGGAGCGTACCAGTACCCTGGGAGGTGGTACGTAGTGTCCCTGTTCACTTCAGGCAGCTTTCCAGTGGCATAGGGCGGGGCACTTGTGTTGGTGTGAATGGGTTGGCGCTACCGTGTGGGTGAGGTATGAATGGTCAGTAAACATTGAGTGGTTGTTGGAAGTGTGAGTGATTACACCGTACAGTGTAGGTGAGGTGCCGGAAGGTACCAGGTGTCTTTTGAGTCCCTTACATGTGGTATACCCCAGTGAGTAGGTAGAGTGGTACCCAGCCCGTGACTGTGCACGCTGTGTGCTCGGATATCCTGTGGGGATTAAGGGCAGAGTAAGCCCAGGTGACTGTGTGTGGGAAGCACAAGGGTGCGCAGGGTTGTGACACTAAGGTGTGCTGGGAGTGCATATGGACTTGCGGGGTGCAAATGCACTGTGATCGTGTGGGTGCGGCCTACCAGAGACAGTGAGGCCTGTGACTGTGGGTAACTGGTGCGCATGCACAGTGGACAGTGGACACACGGTGTCACGTGGTTCAGTCCGTGACCAGACAGTGCATTGGTAGTATTGTATGGGTTGGAGCCCATGTGGGTATATGTATGAGGTACACAAGTGTGGGTGGAGTTATGCTGTGTGCGTGACACATTGAGAGTATTGTGTACTTGTGCTGAGTTGCTTCAGGGGCTAGTGCGTAGTCAGGAACCTCCAGTTGCGCTCAGATCGCATACTGTCCGTTGCTAGTTCTGTGGTGGTAGGGGTACCCTATGTCTAAACACACCCGAGCCCATCCGCAGTACGACCCCGATAGTGTCATGGATCCACAGGCCCCTACGGCGGATACCAAACCTAAGGTTAGTGACCAGGGAGCGGGGGTGGATCAAGAACAGGGGACGGGGGCTTATGCAAAGTTTGCCAAGTTGGGAGCGGCGATGGGTTTAGCTGGGGGAGACCTCGCCAAGTTCGTCACGGACTCAGTACGTAATGAGGATGAGAAGACGGCGAGAGAAGCAGAATTGGAGCTCCGGATGGAGGAGAAAGTGAGGCAGAAGATGAGGGATGAAGAGGAGAAAGCTGCTAGGCAGAGGGAGCTAGAAATGAAGCAGAAGAAGATCGAAGAGGAGAAGGAAAGGTTAAAGCAGAAGGATGAAGAGGAGAAAGCTGCTAGGCAGAGGGAGCTAGAGATGCAGCAGAGGAAGATAGAAGAGGAGAAAGCTGCTAGGCAGAGGGAGCTAGAAATGAAGCAGAAGAAGATCGAAGAGGAGAAGGAAAGGTTAAAGCAGAAGGATGAAGAGGAGAAAGCTGCTAGGCAGAGGGAGCTAGAGATGCAGCAGAGGAAGATAGAAGAGGAGAAAGCTGATAGACAGAGGGAGCTAGAGATGAAGCAGAAGAAGATCGAAGATGAGAAAACAGCGAGACAGATGGAATTGGAACTGCAGAGGAAGAAGATGGAGGAAGAAACGGCGATAAGGGAAATAGAAGCTCGGACACGGCAAGCCAAGTTAGAGGCAAGGGAGCGAGAGATACTGATACAGGAGAGGCAGGCCTTAGATGAAGCAGCGCATAGGAAACGTTTGATTGAGGTGGAGGAAACGAAGCATGTCCACCTTGAGCCGTTAGGAGAGAACGACGACGTGGACGCTTTCATCGCCCAATTTGAGCGTGTAGCCCAGATGTGCAAGTGGAGCAAGACCTCATGGCCCACACGTCTGATGTCTCTGCTGAGAGGGAAGGCTAGAGAAGCGGTGATGCGGTTAAGTGCGGATGAGTTAGGCGACTATGATCAGATAAAGGGCGCCCTGTTAAGCCACTTCAGGCTAGATGCTGAGGCCTACCGGGAAAAGTTCAGGAGCATCAAGAAGGACGCTGCTGAGACTTTCGGCCAGATGCTGGGAAGGATGAAGCGGTGGTTTTCCCTCTGGTGTGCGGCAGCTGGGAAGGATGAGAGTGTGGCAGAGGACGTAAAGGATCTGCTGTTCCAGGAACAGTTTTATCAGCTATTGTCTCCAGAGTTCACAACTGAGGTGCGGAAGACATGCCCGAAAACTGTGGAACAACTTGCAACGGAAGCTACTGTTTTGGCAGAGGCCAAAAGACTGGGGAGGAAGGCGAGGCAAGACCGAACAGTTAACCAGCCCAACCTGGGTAATAGGCGCGAAACAGTAGGGAGCCAGCCCACACAGAGATCCCAACAGAGTGATGGTGCACTACAGCAGCTGAACAGGAGATCAGAAGGGCCTAGATCGACCATAGTTTGTTTCAACTGCAAGAAGCCAGGCCACATCGCTAGGAAATGCCCTGAGCCCCATTCTGTTGGAGCTGTTCATTGTTGTGACCAGCCCCAAGCTCGAGTAGTCCCTACGTTGTGTCGCCCATGCGCTGAGCAGCGGTACGAGCCTGCGTGCATTGTAGAAGTTAACGGGTCTCCGGCCAATGGATTACGGGACACTGGTGCCGGACACACCGTAGTGGCCAAGTGGTTAGTACCAGCAGATGCGTACACAGGAGAGACAGTCCCAGTAGTGTTGGCTGAATCCAGATGTAGGTCTGTGTTACCTGTGGCGGTAGTAGAGTTGAAGTCACCATTCATCGCGGGAAGTTGGAGGTTTTGGTCATGAATAGCCCTGTGCAGGAAGTCCTGATCGGAAACTTCGCAAAGAGAGTAGGAGATCCCGGTTGGACACGTGTGCCTGTATACGCAGACCCGGCGCTGGTAGGGGCAGTGCAGACACGCGCGCAGAGAGCCAGGGAGCAGCAAGAACCTGTACCACTGCCCGTCGAGGAATGCGTTCTGAACACCTCTACCCAGCAGTTAATTCAGTTGCAGGACCAGGATGAAACCTTGAGGAAGGCTCGGAGTGCGTGTGAAGCAGGGACGCACTTCCACACCAAGTTTGGACGAGTCGAGTACGCTCGGAAGTCTGGTGTACTGGTCCGGCGGTTTAAGGGTCCCAAGGACGTAGCGAGTCAGATCTGCGTCCCAGCTGAACTACGGACCACGGTGATGAAGCTAGCCCACGACGTACCCATGTCTGGTCATTTAGGTACCACCCGAACCAAGGAGCGAGTTGGTCGCCATTTTTATTGGCCAGGCATGCATGCTGACATTCGTCGGTACTGCCAGTCATGCTTCCAGTGTCAGCGTACTGTGGACAAGGGAAGAGTCTCAAGAGTTCCCCTCGTGAGGATGCCACTGATGCGTGAGCCGTTCGAGCGGGTTGGGATGGACATCATTGGTCCCATCGTTCCAGCATCCCAGAATGGGTACAGATACGTGTTGGTGACGGTCGACTTTGCAACAAGATATCCGGAAGCAGTCCCTCTTCGCCAGATCACGAGTGAGTCGGTGGCAGAGGCAGCGTTCAACATGTGGACACGAACGGGAGTCCCTGGGTCGGTACTGACTGACAGAGGAACCCAGTTTACTGGTCAGATCATGCAGGAGGTCTACCGACTAGTAGCCATTCGGGGTCTGACTACCACACCATACCATGCGCAGTGCAATGGATTGGTGGAACGCTTCAACGGTACTCTGAAGCGGATGCTGCGCAGACTATGTCAGGAGAAACCAGGTGATTGGGATCGGTGGATACCAGCACTGCTGTTTGCGTACCGAGAGGTCCCACAAGAGAGTACCGGTTTTTCGCCTTTTGAGCTGCTATATGGACGCCAGGTGCGCGGGCCGATGCAGATATTGAGAGATCTGTGGTTACAACCGGAAAGGCAAGAGCTCCGTACAGCGGCAGAATACGTCGTCAACTTGAGGAACAAGATAGCGGAGTCATGCGAGCTGGCAAGGGAGAACTTGGCAAGGGCAGCGTATAGGTACAAGCGACATTTTGACTTGAGGGCGAAACCCAGGAAGATAGCTGTGGGGTCCAGAGTACTAGTACTTCGGCCGACCAAGCAGAACAAATTGGAACTGGCATGGAGGGGTCCCTATACAGTACTAGAAAGAGTGGGTGAAGCAGATTACCGCATAGCAGTAGGGGGAAAGACGAAGATTTTCCACGCAAACCTACTAAAGTCATTCATCGAGCGCGCTGCAGATCCAACAGCCTCGGTAGCTGCGGTTGTTGTGCCGGAGGAGCCTGAAGAGGAAACAGTAACTCCCTTGATGAGCAAGGACATTCCTACCATTCCCTTGGAGGCCACAGAAGGCCCTAAAGATGTGGTAGTACTTACTGAAGACCAGCACTTTACTAGGAAGTTGCACGAGTTAGTGGCCGAATTCAAGGAAGTACTGACTGATGTGCCCTCATGCACAAACCTAGAAACGTGCGGCATCAAGTTGACGTCAGACATCCCTATCAGGTCGAAGCCATACCCAGTGCCTTTTGCGCAACGAGAGACAGTTAGGGAGGAGGTCAAAGCCATGATCAGGATGGGTGCGATTGAGCCATCGACGTCGCCATACTGCTCACCCATCGTACTAGTTAAGAAGAAGGATGGGAAGATCAGGTTTTGTGTGGACTTCAGGAGGTTGAATCGCATCGTACAGTTCGATGCTGAACCCATGCCGGATATCGAGTACCTGTTCGCCAAGCTTGGAGAGAAGAAGGTGTTCAGTAAGATCGACCTCGCTAAGGGGTATTGGCAGATCCCGATGAGTAGAGAGGACCGCGCGAAGACTGCTTTTGCTACACCGGAAGGACAATTCCAGTGGAAGGTTATGCCATTTGGACTGTGTACCTCAGGGGCAGTGTTCACGCGCATGATGAGAAAGCTATTGCAGCCACTTGAGAGCCCAGATGTCGATAATTTCATTGATGACATCCTGGTGGCCACAGTTGATCAGGACAGCCATATAGAGGTTCTCAGGCGTGTTTTCCAGAGACTCAAGGAATGTTCTTTGTCAGCCCGGCCTTCAAAGTGTGAGCTGGGAGGAAGGGAAATCACCTACTTAGGGCACAGGATAGGTGCAGGGAAGATATGGCCTGAGCAGGATAAAATGATCCGCATTTTGGATGCGCCTAGGCCTGAGACCAAACGACAAGTGCGGGGATTCCTGGGATTAGTGGGGTACTACAGGAAATTTGTGCCCCGGTTTGCTGACATTGCCAAGCCCCTTACTGATCTCACTAAGGGAACAACCAGGCAGGTGAAATGGGACGACGAGTGCGAACGTGCGTTCCAAGCTCTGAAGCAGCATTTCTGCCAACCTCCCGTCTGTAATTTGCCGGTACCAGGTTTGACATTTGTGCTCCAGACTGACGCATCAGAAATGGGAGTGGGAGCTATACTGTGTCAGCAGTACCCTGAAGAGATGCGCCCTGTAGCATGTGCCAGTAGAAAATTAAGCCCTGCAGAGCAGAATTACCCTATAGTAGAGGAGTGTCTGGCAGTGGTGTGGGGAATACAAAAGTTCCAGGTGTATTTGTATGGGACTCCCTTTATTGTCCAGACAGATCATTCCCCACTCCAATACTTAGAAAGGATGAAGTCTGTTAGTGGGAGAATCACAAGGTGGGCACTGCAGCTGCAGCCATTTCAGTTTACGGTGCAGGCAGTGTCTGGAAAGGACAATGTGGCGGCAGACTTCTTGAGTCGCTTGCCGGAGAGAAAGAGAGAGAGAGAGAACCTTAAGTTCCATTTACCTGGGTCATGAGAGGTTGACATTATTGAAGCTATGCATGTGTTATTATCTTTGGTAGAGAATGGCGTAGCAAGGTGTTACTGAGGCTGTGGTATTTGTAGCACGTGTCGCACAGCGGTCGTGCATAGCCAGAGCAGCGTCAGTTATGAAATTTATATGTAGGGCGTAGTGTAACGGCTGCCTGTAAGTGCCTGCATTAAGGTCATATGTGGCAGCGTTAGTCCAGGTTGATTAGTGTAACCTGTGATTGTTGATGTATTTAAAAGTTGATGCTGTTGGGATGGAAGTTTTGGAGTGCATCAAAAGTAACAGTAGGACAGAGTGAGTGATGGGGAATTGGATTGTTATAGGTAGAGTGTGGCTAAAACGCCGATCGAGTGAGAAGTTGTTGGTTTTAACCTGTAGTTAAAACTTAGGCAGGGGGGTGTGTCACCGATCGGCGGTACTAAATCAGTATGTCCATGTGTTTAAGAGTAGTGGTGGTTCAAGATAGAGAGCGTGTGCGCGTATGCGTGCGAGTGTGTGTGTGTGTGTGTGTGTGTGTGTGTGTGTGTGTGTGTGTGTGTGTGTGTGTGCGTGCGCGTGCGCGCGCTCGCGCGTATGTGAGGTTGGGGTTTAGTTAGCTAGAGTTAGGTTAAGTTCCTCAGGGTTAGGTAGAAAGATTAGGCTAGGTAGGAGGCTGGGAAAATAGGACATACAGTATTCTTTCATTCCAGTCTTCACTTATTGAAGGAATGGAATGGAAGCGGGAGGTTGGTTTCGTTCCCGATTGTTACCCTTTTGTTACTTTGGTTCTACACCAGAGAAGGCGGGGCAGGATATCGGCTGTTGTTGTGTTGTCAAGTCTGTGAGTTGTTGTGGTAAATTGTCGTGTTGTTGCACGAGCAACAACTAGTCCGTTGGTCAGGCGTGTCAGCTCTGCGGAGGGGTACACTGCTCTGACCAATCGTTGTTTTGTGTGGTGAGTAGAGTTCGCTTGATTCCGACCAGGGCGGAATGCGTTGGGGTAGCTTCACTTCGGTCCCTGGTGTTCGTCGGAGTGGACGTACGCCTTGTAGGTGCGGCGGCAGCGCCGGTAGTTTTTGAAGAGTGACTTCAAGTCATAGTTAGGGCCAGGTCCTCGTCGGGTTTGGGTGCCCTTGGCCTGTGCTGAGTCGGTGTCGTCCTTGTTGGCAGCCACTTCAGCCAGTTGCAGAACTGGTGTGGTTGAACGTCTGTCTGTCCAGGTTGGTGATTTGTTAGGTTCGTGGTGTTTTGGTTCGTCGTGTTGTCTTGTATTGTGGCAAGTTGAACTGTAGTTGTCTCCTGTTGCGATTAGTTGTATTGTGTTCGTTGCGTATACTGGTTGTCTGGTATGATGTCGTGTTGGTTCCGTGATTGAAATTTGTTGTCAGCCGGTTTGAGTTGTCACCTTTTTCCTGTATATTTTTGTAAGTAATGTACATAGTGGTTCCTGAGTTCGATTTTCTCAGGACAGTTTGGCTAGACAATGTGGGTTCAATATAATGACCGTTGATGGACAGTGATGTAGATATTGTTTGTGGTTAGTTCATGGTAATGTCAGTGGGTTCAATAAGAGGGTAGTACGAGGTTGCATTTTGTTGAGGATCATAATATGAGTCAGGTGCAGATGTGTCTGCGTGAATCATAGAGGGGTTTGATGATTGTGCTCAATCTCAATTGTAAATAGTAGGAGTTCGTTGAAATTGATTAACGATTTCAGAGTTGACCTGCACAGCATTGGAATCGGTTAACTGTGTAGTAGGGCTAAGGCCAATTTATGGTCGAGTGGTTTATACTGGAGTACGGTCGTGACTATTCAACTTATATTGGTGTCTTGTCACTTTCGTTACGAGTTAGGGTTCTCGATGCGGGTGTCGTGCGCGTGCAGACTGTATCGGTGGCGTACGCATTTGGTACAGGACAGTGAGTCCATATGGTTAGAAGTTTTGTAAGAAAGTGACAGTCGTCACACGTGCAGGGATGTATGTATTTGTGACAGAACGGGGTTGGAGACAGATATTTTAGGTTGTGGGGAGGCAACCCAGTTATGAATTTTAGTAAGCAAAAAGAAGGGAAAGGTAAAGTTTAAGGCGAGTAGCTTAGCAGTTGATAAGATAAAAACGGATGATGTGCGGCATGTAATATTGTATGAAGTGTGGTTGTGTTGGCATAACAAGGATTAACCACTGGGTTATCTGACAAGAGATGACATGAGAGTGAGGTGCTGGATGGAAATTTTGGCGAACAAATCATGTTGTTTTTGATATATGGTTATAATTGACAGTGCAAAGAGGGGTAATAATGTGAAGGATTGTGGCTGCGAGCCGATTCTCTTGTGTGAAAATGCTGGAACTGTGAACCGCTAAAAATTGATAAGTTCTTTTTGTTTTGTTTTTTTTTTCCCTCTGAGAGATGTGTATTACTACTGGTTATTGTGTGGAGACATTTCCTTGTGAAATTGGCCATTTCCTAGATTATTTAGTATGTCCTAAGGGGGCCCATGGAGTCCGTGTTGGATCGCTTAGATTGGTTTATTTCTCCGAGAATTGGGTGTGATTCATAATTTCATATGTAATAGCGTGGATTGGCTCAGGGAGAGTATTGCTTTACCGCTGTTGTAAGGGTTGGCAGGAAATGGGTCTGATAACCCCAAAGTGAGTAATGGGTTGGGGGATGTGTTCGAAATTCAAGGGGTCACTCTCATGCCCGAGTGGGAAGTAGGCAAGGGAGATGGAGAGTTAAAGCTTTACCAAGTAGCCTATGTGCCTTGATGACTCGGGTAGTAGCAACATTACAGTAGGGGCCTACAGTTGTGTCAGCAGGTATCCTGTTCCGTCCTGAGGCTGGGGCCAGATCACCGCAGTTCTACTGTACTGCCGCGTGCCGGCAGGTGAGCGGCGCTTTCCAGTGCCTGTTGTTTCCCCGGGAGAGGGAGACCACCCAGGCCGTCTGCCTTCTGTGGGCAGCTCTCCTCCAGCTACCGGTGCTCTTCCGGGAGTTCTCCGGCACTGGTTCCTCGTCCCTGTTTAGGCGTCCTGTGAGAGGGCGCTGCACCAGGCCTTTTCCACCCTTGGTGTCCGGCGGGGCCTTCAGAGGAGGAGGCGTCCTACGAGCCCCGGACCCGTCGAGAGGGCGTCTGTTGTGTACGTTGGGTGTCGTGCCCATCGCAGGGAGGAGTCGGACTGCGGGAAGCCACGGTCAGCGCCGGGGTGCAGAGTCTTCGGGGAGGGTGTCGGTCCGCGGAGGAGCCACGGACAGCGCCGGGGTGCAGAGTCTTCCGGGGAGGTGTCAGCCTGTGAGGGGCCACGTACAGCGCCGAGGACTGGAGCTTTCCGGGCCGGGAGGGGTTGTCCCATGTTTGTGATAGAAGGGGTGTAGCGTTAGGTAGTAGGGTTAGGGGTGTTAGCTACTGCCTCCTTTTAGGACGTAGTGGCCGGCACAGTGTAGGGTACTTGTCGTTGCCTCCCTTAGGGACGCAGCGACCAGTTTGGTAGTGGTCCCGGGTTAAAAGAGAAGGGTGAGTCCTGGGGAGAGGTGTGGGTGGTAGCGGTCGTTAAGAGATTAGAGTCCCTTTGGTAAATCCTTGTCCCTAGTAGTTAGTCACCACGTGTGCGGGCTATCTCTGTGTCCCCAGGTCACAGTAATATACCGCAACTGGTGTTTCAGGTTAGGTTAGGGTCTTCCAGGTCATTATAGTAGAGTAGGGTGAGTCAGCGGGAATTGGGATACTTGTGTGCAGTCGTGGATGTGCGTGAGTGGTGGCGCCATAGAGTGTGTGTGAAATAAAGAAGCGTGCGTGATTGTAAAACTGTTAGTGTGCTGTGTTGTCTGACCTAGTGTGTGATAGGCGTGGGTAAGGGTGGTAGGGCCGTCCGGCTTAGCGACCGTGACACTTTCTTTTAAGGTCTCGACTGACTACCCTAGGTTCTTATTTCACATGATGCTCAATGTTACCATTTCTTCTTTAACTCTGGTAGGCTTATGTACATGGATTGAGCATGCAAAATTTCAAAGCAGAGTGTGAGAATTCGGAGCCGGAATAGCTAAGTGGCAGGGCTCCGGAGTCGTAATCTTTGTGATCCTGGGGTTTGCGGGTTCGAATCTATGCCGGGTCGTTTCGGTACACGTGGATTTTTCTCTTGGAGATAACATTGGTTCTGACTCCATTTCTCAAACAGTCTTTCGAATGAGACTATAAACCGAGGTTCCGTGTGTGAACGTACGCATTACATCTTGCACACACGTAAAATCCCATCACCAACTTTCGGAAGAGAAGGCCAGCTTGGCCGTTGGTATGGATCACACGTTACACATAACATGCACCCTGCGTAAGAAATGGAGAGAATAAAGGAAGTAAGGAAATAGAGTGAACGATATTGACTTGATGACGTGGGAAACGACTGAATGAAGCGCCAGCTGGCAGCTCTTCAGTCGGCACAACCCAGGTAGGCAGCCCGTTGTGTAAACGCGTGTAGATTGTAAAGCGCTTAGAGCTTGGTCTCGAGACGAGGATAGGCGCTATATTAGTATTCATAACGCGCGCGCGCGCGCGCGCGCGCGCGCGCGCGCGTGTGTGTGTGTGTGTGTGTGTGTGTGTGTGTGTGTGGTCAGTAACCTTGAGCTGCTAAATGAAACGGAATGCCTGGCGAACTAGGTCCTAGGTTGTTGTTTTTTTTAGTTTCATGTGTGTCAACAGATGAGTGATCATGCTATATACATTAAACGTGTATCATTTGTAAATCAAATCTATAACATAATTACTCATCTGTTGGCATCTGTGAGACTGACAAAGTGTACAGTTTGATGAATGCCCAAGTCCACTCAGGGGTCCGTTGTCAAATAGTCAGAGCATTAGACTGTGCAACTGACGGTCGTGAGTTCCAAATTGTCAGATCTTGAAGGCTGGGAGACTCTCTCTGTCAACCCAGCAATAAAGGAGTACCTGATTCAGTCCAGGGGAAGGTTAAAAGCGTCGGAAGGAGAGGGGTTAAGTTTCATCTTCCATAGAGTGGTGACCAAGACAGGGTTAATCTCTAACAGCTCTGCGCCCCAAAGGCCTTTTGGCTTGGGAACTTTCACCGGTGCGGAAACAAATCCCAGCCAAGCGTGAAACGTCTTGTGTCCATTCAGCAGATCGCTCGTTCTCAAACCTACGTGAATGGCTGTTTACGACGAAGCGTCTCTTTCTCTGGCGCTTTTTATTGCAATCATTTATTCATTCCTGTCTTTGTTGCGGTTAGAAGGCACCGCGCTGTGATTTCCATATCGGGTGCTTCATTTTTTTCCACTTCCTCCGTGGTCTTCCGTCCCCTCCCCCCCCCACCCCCCCCCCCTTCCCTTCCCGTACGCAATTTGTAAAACTGTTTCCTCTCTCTCTCTCTCTCTCTCTCTCTCTCTCTCTCTCTCTCTCTCTCTCTCTCTGTCTGTCTGTCTGTCTGTCTGTCTGTCTGTCTGTCTGTCTGTCTGTCTGTCTCTCTCTCTCTCTCTCTCTCTCTCTCTCTCTCTCTCTCTCTCTCTCTCTCTCTCTCTCTGTTTCTTTTTTGTTGTTTGTTTGTTTGGGGAGGGCGGAGGGGGACACGACTTTCTTCTCTGTGCGGTGACCACCTCTAAAAAGCCCTGCGATGTCGGCCTGGTCAGAATAATGAAACTGAAAGAAAAAGTGTTGAAGAATTACAAGACAAGCAGGAACCAGAGCATTTTTTCCCCATGTCTGGCCTCGTGTGGAGACTAAGCTGGACCGCACAGCGGTTGGTGATTTCCCACTGGGAGACAATCTGATCCAGCTCCACGAGTCCCTGTGTTGTAGACACCAGAGGCATGATTGGACACAGGCCTGAACTCCCTGCTGTCATCCACAGAAGGTTTCTTCTCGAGGTCAGCCTTGGTGGTGGCCCCCGCTGTCGGCCTGGCTGTAAACAACAGGACTTATTATACACTGAGTTTGAACTACAGCTACGTTCAGCTCTGGACATGCCACTGCCGCCAGTCCCCGAGCCCTCAAAGCCGTCAGGCAACGAATCCTTCAGAGCCGTCAGACAACGAGTCCTTCAAAGCTTTCAGACAACGAGTCCTTCAAAGCCTTCAGACAACGAGTCCTTCAGAGCCATCAGACAACGAGTCCTTCAGAGCCATCAGACAACGAGTCCTTCAGAGCCGTCAGACAACGAGTCCTTCAGAGCCGTCAGACAACGAGTCCTTCAGAGCCATCAGACAACGAGTCCTTCAACGCCGTCAGACAACGAGTCCTTCAAAGCCGTCAGACAACGAGTCCTTCAAAGCCGTCAGACAACGAGTCCTTCAGAGGCGTCAGACAACAAGTCCTTCAAAGCCGTCAGACAACGAGTCCTTCAAAGCCGTCAGACAACGAGTCCTTCAGAACATCAGACAACGAGTCCTTCAGAGCCGTCAGACAACGAGTCCTTCAACGCCATCAGACAACGAGTCCTTCAAAGCCGTCAGGCAACGAGTCCTTCAGAGCCGTCAGACGAGTCCTTCAAAGCCGTCAGACAACGAGCCCTTCAAAGCCGTCAGACAACGAGTCCTTCAAAGCCTTCAGACAACGAGTCCTTCAAAGCTGTCAGACAACGAGTCCTTCAGAGCCATCAGACAACGAGTCCTTCAACGCCGTCAGACAACGAGTCCTTCAACGCCATCAGACAACGAGTCCTTCAGAGCCATCAGACAACGAGTCCTTCAACGCTGTCAGACAACAAGTCCTTCGACGCCATCAGACAACGAGTCCTTCAAAGCCTTCAGACAACGAGTCCTTCAGAGCCGTCAGACAGCGAGTGCTTCAAAGCCTTCAGACAACGAGCCCTTCAAAGCTGTCAGACAACGAGTCCTTCAGAGCCGTCAGACAACGAGTCCTTCAACGCCGTCAGACAACGAGTCCTTCAACGCCATCAGACAACGAGTCCTTCAGAGCCATCAGACAACCAGTCCTTCAACGCTGTCAGACAACGAGTCCTTCGACGCCATCAGACAACGAGTCCTTCAAAGCCTTCAGACAACGAGTCCTTCAGAGCCGTCAGACAACGAGTCCTTCAACGCCATCAGACAACGAGTCCTTCAAAGCCATCAGACAACGAGCCCTTCAATGTCGTGAGAACGTTTCAATAGTCCATCAGGGCCATGGAGGTGCTGCCAGAGTCCATCAGGGCCATGGGGGTGCTGCAATAGTCCATCAGGGCCATGGGGTGCTGCAATAGTCCATCAGGGCCATGGGGGTGCTGCAATAGTCCATCAGGGCCATGGGGTGCTGCAATAGTCCATCAGGGCCATGGGGTGCTGCAATAGTCCATCAGGGCCATGGGGTCTGCAATAGTCCATCAGGGCCATGGGGTGCTGCAATGGTCCATCAGAACCATGGGGTGCTGCAATAGTCCATCGGGATCATGGGAGTGCTGCAATAGTCCATCAGGGTCATGGAGGTGCTGCGATAGTCCATCAGGATGATGGGGGTGCTACAATAGTCCATCAGGGTCATGGGGGTGCTGCAATAGTCCATCGGGATCATGGGAGTGCTGCAATAGTCCATTAGGGTCATGGAGGTGCTGCAATAGTCCATCAGGGTCATGGAGGTGCTGCGACAGTCCATCAGGGTCATGGAGGTGCTGCGACAGTCCATCAGGGTCATGGAGGTGCTGCAATAATCCATCAGGGCCAGGGGGTGCTGCAATAGTCCATCAGGGTCATGAAGGTGCTGCAATAGTCCATCAGGGCCATGGGGGTGCTGCAATAGTCCATCAGGGTCAGAGGGTGCTGCAATAGTCCACCAGGACCATGGAGGTGCTGCAATAGTCCATCAGGGCCAGGGGGTGCTGCTATAGACCATCAGGGCCAGGGGGGTGCTGCCATAGTCCATCAGGGCCAGGGGGGTGCTACCATAGTCCGTCAGGGCCAGGGGGTGCAGCCATAGTCCATCAGGGCCATAGGGTGCTGCAATTGTCCACCAGGGCTAGGGGCTGCTGCCATAGTCCATCAGGGCCAGGGCGTGCTGCAATAGTCCATCAGGGCCAGGGGGTGCTGCAATAGTCCATCAGGGTCAGGCGGTGCTGCAATAGTCCATCAGGGTCAGGGGTGCTGCAATAGTCCATCAGGGCTAGGGGGCGCTGCAATAGTCCATCAGGGTCAGGGGAGTGCTGCAATAGTCCATCAGGGCCATGGGGTGCTGCAATAGTCCATCAGGGTCAGAGGGTGCTGCAATAGTCCATCAGGGCTATGGGGGTGCTGCAATAGTCCATCAGGGCCATGGGGGTGCTGCCATAGTCCATCAGGGCTATGGGGGTGCTGCAATAGTCCATCAGGGCCAGGGGGCGCTGCCATAGTCCATCAGGGCCAGGGGTGCTGCCATAGTCCATCAGGGCCATGGGGGTGCTGCCATAGTCCATCAGGGTCAGGGGGTGCTGCAATAGTCCATCAGGGCCAGGGGGCGCTGCCATAGTCCATCAGGGCCAGGGGGTGCTGCCATAGTCCATCAGGGCCAGGGGTCGCTGCAATAGTCCACCAGGGCTAGGGGCTGCTGCCATAGTCCATCAGGGCCAGGGGTGCTGCCATAGTCCATCAGGACCAGGGGGTACTGCCATAGTCCATCAGGGACAGGGGGTACTGCCATAGTCCATCACGACCATGGGGATGCTGCAATAGTCCATCAGGGCCAGGGGGTGTGCCATAGTCCATCAGGGCCATGGGGATGCTGCAATAGTCCATCAGGGCCAGGGGGTGCTGCCATAGTCCATCAGGGCCAGGGGTTGCTGCAATAGTCCATCAGGGCCAGGGGGTGTGCCATAGTCCATCAGGGCTAGGGGGTGCTGCCATAGTCCATCAGGGCCAGGGGGTGCTGCCATAGTCCATCAGGGTCGGGGGGATGCGGCAATTGTCCATCAGGGCCAGGGGGTGTGCCATAGTCCATCAGGGCTAGGGGGTGCTGCCATAGTCCATCAGGATCAGGGGGTGCTACAATAGTCCATCAGGGACAGGGGGTACTGCCATAGTCCATCAGGGTCAGGGGGTGCTGTCATAGTCCATCAGGGCCAGAGGGTGCTGTCATAGTCCATCAGGGCCAGAGGGTGTGCCATAGTCCATCAGGGCCAGGGGGTGCTGCTATAGTCCATCAGGGCCAGGGGATGCTGCCATAGTCCATCAGGGTCAGGGGATGCTGCCATAGTCCATCAGGACTATGGGGTGCTGCCATAGTCCATCAGGATCAGGGGATGCTGCAATAGTCCATCAGGGCCAGGGATGCTGCAATAGTCCATCAGGACCATGGGGTGCTGCAATAGTCCATCAGGACCATGGGGTGCTGCCATAGTCCATCAGGGCCAGGGGGTGCTCCCATAGTCCATCAGGGCTAGGGGGTGCTGCCATAGTCCATCAGGGCCAGGGGGTGCTGCCATAGTCCAACAGGCCCGTGGGGGGGGGGGAGGGAGGGGCGCGGCAGGGTGAACGCTGCACCACCAGTTGTCTGCACCTCTATCTGCTGTGAGCAAGGAAAGACAACTGGGCAGCACCAAAGAAATGAAATAATGATGTTGGTAATGACAGCGAGCGGGATATGAAGATCATCAGACAAGCAGGAGGACCAGTGGGAATGGAATCCAGACCCTGGATTTTGTAACTTTTTTTTGTTGTTTGGTTTTGTTTTTGTAATGTTTAGAATAGACAGCTCCGTTACGTGTGAATCTGTCCAGAAGGGTACCTGAGTTTTGGGATTGAGTGTGCAGATGTTGGCTGTGGTAACGGGAGACTGTGTATAAGGTTGGAATCTTTCAGTGAGGTATTCAGACAATACCATCCCAAGGTTCTCAGGGTCACAGTTGGTTGGGGGAGAGAAGAAGCCATCCGTTCACCCAGCACTGAATCAACACTGAAACAGTTCCCTGCATGATGCATATTCTACACACCAGCATCAGAGCAGAACAGAAGATATATCTTGCAGTGGCCACTAGGTCAGGAAGTGTGGGTTGAACAAGTTAGATAGTCCTATCATGGAGTAGGAGTTAAAAACTGGGCCCAGTTTCATTGGAGATTGTCCATGTCGAGCACATAGAGAATGCTGAGGACCGTTGACTACTGGGTTATCTTTTGCCCTATTACGTCATCTCTCTGTCTGTCTGCCTGTCTGTCTATCTGTCTGTCTGTCTGTCTGTCTGTCTCTCTCTCTCTCTCTCTCTCTCTCTCTCTCTCTCTCTCTCTCTGTGTGTGTGTGTGTGTGTGTGTGTGTGTGTGTGTGTGTGTGTGTGTGTGTGTGTGTGTAAGCCAGTTAAAATCGTTCTATGCATTTTATACATGGGTCCGATAACTGAAGAGATGCTTTCAGATAACGAATGTAATTGTTTTGTTGCGTTTTTGAAAAACGCAGTACTCATCAAAGATACGGAGACATCATTATTGACAGCCTATATATCTATATTTTTAATGATACGAAGAGCTATGCTTTAGTGTTCAGGAAAAGGGCTTGGCTTATACAATGGACGTAGAATAATGTTGCGATAGAGTCTGTTTCATCGTCCATAAAATTGAATGGTAAGCAAAGAATGCTGTCGATGTACTGGGGTACGACCAAGTCAGATATGCGATCCTGTTTCTATGTCGGACAAACTATTATACACTGGCTAAAGCACAAAAAAAAAATTATTGAATGTAATCTTTTAAGGTTATAGTAATTCCTATCATCTAGTCAAACACGACAATCCCTCTCATGAGGTTTTTTTCTGTACAAATCATTACAGCATTCAAGAACTAGAAAGGACGTTCTGATTGAAAAGCAGATTGTGTGATTTCAGAATAGTTCCCGTGATTACAGGATAGTTTATGAGATTACAAAATATTGTATCATTACTGTATATGTCTTGTTATTACAGTCTAGGTCGTGTGGTTGCAGAATATGTTGTGAGATTACAAAAAGGTGGTGTGAGTATAGATCAGGTGGTGAAATTACAGTGTCGTTCATGTGATTACAGAATAGGTGGTAAAATTACGAAAGGATTGAATAATTATAGAATCAGTTGTGTAATTACAGCATAGGTAATGTAATTACAGAATAGGTATCGATGTTAAGGAAAGGTTGAGCAATGGCAGAATAGGTTTTGTGATTACTGCATACGTTGTGAGATACAAAGAGGTTGTGAATTTATAGAACAGGTAGTGTGACTGCAGCATAGGTTATGAGATTTTTTTTTAATTGAGTAATGACAGAATAACTCATGTAATTACAGTTTAGGTCATGTGATTACAGACTAGGTTGTTAGATTACAAAAAATGGTCTGTGATTATAGAACAGAGTGTGTGCTTACAGCACAGGTCATGTGATTATAGAATAGGTCATAAGATTACAAAGAGGGTCGTTTGATTACAGAATAATTCACGTCATCACAGCAAAGGGCATGTCAGGCTGTAAGCTTACTAAATCGTCGTGTGTTCATATAGAATAGTTTGTGTTATTATGGCATAGGTTGTATGATTACAGAATAGGTTGTGAGACTAAAAAGGAGATGAAGTTACCAAAAACAAAAAGATTGTGAGATTGCGAAAGAGGTCACGTGATTACAGAATACTTTACAGAACAGGTCGTGTGGTTACAGAGTAGGTAGTGAATTTACAACAACAACAAAATGTCGTGTAATTACAGGGATGAAGTCATGTGGTTACGCAATAGGTCGTGTAATTAATCAAAGAATGGGTCGTGTAAATATGGAATAGGTCGTGTAAATGTGGAATAGGTCGTGTAAATATGGAATAGGTCGTGTAAATATGGAATAGGTCGTGTAAATGTGGAATAGGTCGTGTAAATATGGAATAGGTCGTGTAAATGTGGAATAGGTCGTATTATTACAGACTAGGATGTGTGATGACAGACTAGTTTGTGTGATAACATACTAGGCAGTGTTATTACAGACTATGTGGGGTGAATACTGAATAGACTGTGTGACTACAGACCATGTTGTGTCATTACAGACCATGTTGTGTCATTGCAGACCATGTTGTGTGCTTACAGACTAGGCATTGTGCTTACAGACTAGGTAGTGTGCTTACAGACTAGGTTTTTGATTACAGACTAGGTAGTGTGCTTACAGACTAGGTTGTTTGATTACAGACTAGGTAGTGTGCTTAAGACTAGGTTGTTTGATTACAGACTACGTTGTGTGATTACAGACCATGTTGTGTGCTTACGGACTAGGTAGTGTGCTTACAGACTAGGTAGTGTGCTTATAGACAAGGTTGTTTGATTACAGACTACGTTGTGTGATTACAGACTAGGTAGTGCGCTTACAGTCTAGGGTGTTTAATTACAAACTAGGTAGTGTGCTTACAGACTAGATAGTGTGCTTACAGACTAGATAGTGTGCTTACAGACTAGGTTGTTTGATTACAGACTAGGTAGTGTGCTTACAGACTAGGTAGTGTGCTTACAGAATATGTTGTTTGATTACAGACTAGGTTGTTTGATTACAGACTAGGTAGTGTGCTTACAGACTAGATAGTGTGCTTACAGACTAGGTTGTGTGCTTACAGACTAGGTAGTGTGCTTACAGACTATGTTGTTTGATTACAGACTAGGTTGTGTGATTACAGACTAAGTTGTGTGCTTACAGACTAGGTTGTGTGCTTACAGACTAGGTAGTGTGCTTACAGACTAGGTTGTTTGATTACAGACTAGGTAGTGTGCTTACAGACTAGGTAGTGTGCTTACAGACTAGGTTGTTTGTTTACAGACTAGATAGTGTGCTTACAGACTAGGTAGTGTGCTTACAGACTAAGTTGTGTGCTTACAGACTAAGTTGTGTGCTTACAGACTAGATAGTGTGCTTACAGACTAGGTTGTTTGATTACAGACTAGGTAGTGTGCTTACAGACTAGGTTGTGTGCTTACAGACTAGATAGTGTGCTTACAGACTAGGTAGTGTGCTTACAGACTATGTTGTTTGATTACAGACTAGGTTGTTTGATTACATACTAGGTTGTGTGCTTACAGACTAGGTAGTGTGCTTACAGACTAGGTTGTTTGATTATAGACTAGGTTGTGTGCTTACAGACTGGGTTGTTTGATTACAGACTAGGTTGTGTGCTTACAGACTAGGTAGTGTGCTTACAGACTAGGTAGTGTGCTTACAGACTAGGTAGTGTGCTTACAGACTAGGTTGTGTGTTTACAGACTAGGTAGTGTGCTTACAGACTAGGTTGTTTGATTACAGACTAGGTTGTTTGATTACAGACTAGGTAGTGTGCTTACAGACTAGGTTGTTTGATTACAGACTAGGTTGTTTGATTACAGACTAGGTTGTTTGATTACAGACTAGGTAGTGTGCTTACAGACTAGGTTGTGTGCTTACAGACTAGGTAGTGTGCTTACAGACTAGGTAGTGTGCTTACAGACTGGGTAGTGTGCTTACAGGCTGGGTAGTGTGCTTACAGACTAGGTAGTGTGCTTACAGACTAGGTAGTGTGCTTACAGACTGGGTAGTGTGTTTACAGACTAGGTAGTGTGTTTACAGACTAGGTTGTTTGATTACAGACTAGGGTGTGTGCTTACAGACTAGATAGTGTGCTTACAGACTAGGTTGTGTGCTTACAGACCAGGTAATGTGCTTACAGACTAGGTAGTATGCTTACAGACTACGTAGTGTGTTTACAGACTGGGTTGTTTGATTACAGAGTCGGTCAGTTTCTCAACGTGAGAGGAGAGAAGATTTCAGAGTCGCTCTTCTATGAGAACTTGATTCACACGGTGGCGCAATGGTCAGACTTCACGCTGGTAGACTACTGCTGCGCGGAAAGCGTTCTACTGGACGACATCCACATGGACACAGGTTGGTGGGGGAGGACAAAATGTCAGAACATTTGCATCGGTTTGCGTTCGAATGGCGCGCTTTGGTGGACTTCGAGTTGGTTAATTGGGTCAGTGGGGTGGCGGTTGGTTCGTTGTTTGCTTGAGAGAATGGGTGGCTTAGTAGTTGGCTTGCTGGTTGTGTTGATGGCTGGCTTGATGGCTGGGTTGGTTGCTGGGTTGATGGCTGGTGATTTGGTAGGTTGGGTGAGTGAGTTATCGGTCGGTAGGCTGGTCGACTGTGTTCATAGGTGATCGGTTGGCTGGTTGTTTGGGTGAATGGGTGGCTATGTTGATCGATCAAGTAACTAGTTTAATGGTTGATTCGTTCGTTCTTTCGTGTGTGATTAATTGTTTAATTCGTCACAGTTGTAGCGGGGATATATCATTAAAAGACTGAGGTGCACGCATGCACACACAGACAGACAGACACTCTCACACACATATACACACACACGCGCGCGCGCGCGCACCACACACACACACACACACACACACACACACACACACACACACACACACACACGCACACACACGCACACACACGCGCACACACACACACACAAACACACACACACACACACACACACACACACACACATACACACACACGCACGCACGCACGCACGCACGCACGCAAGCATGCACGCACACACACACACACACACACACACACACACACACACACACACACACACACACACACACACGCACTGACTGACTGAAACCAATTTATTATCAGATTAACTTCAAGTTGTACTGACAGCACACACACACACACACACACACACACACACACACACACACACACCACACGCACACACCACACACACACAACACACACACACACACCACACACACACCACACAACCAGACACAACACACACACACACACACACACACCACACAACACACAACAACACACACACACACACACACACACACACACACACACCACACACACACACACACACACACACACACACACACACACAACACAACACCACACATACACAACACACACACACACACACACACACACACACACACACACACACACACACACACACACCGTAACATAACTAAGTCAATGCGTATACCCTACATACTCTCTAATGAGGCACACATACAACCTTATCATGCCACACCCTGACCATTCTACCTGATAAACCATGGCGCTTGCATCATCTTTTTCCCAGAGAGCGAGCGTGGTGCGCCATGTTACCATCTCTTTCTGGCACTCCATCTTCTCTTTTTCCCCAAGGGCGAGCGTGGTGCGCCATGTTACCATCTCTTTTAAGGCACTACATCCATTTTTTCTCCAGAGGGCGAGCGTGGTGCGCCATGTTACCATCTCTTTTAAGGCACTACATCCATTTTTTTCTCCAGAGGGCGAGCGTGGTGCGCCATGTTACCATCTCTTTTAAGGCACTACATCCATATTTTTCTCCAGAGGGCGAGCGTGGTGCGCCATGTTACCATCTCTTTTAAGGCACTACATCCATATTTTTCTCCAGAGGGCGAGCGTGGTGCGCCATGTTACCATCTCTTTTAAGGCACTACATCCATATTTTTCTCCAGAGGGCGAGCGTGGTGCGCCATGTTACCATCTCTTTTAAGGCACTACATCCATATTTTTCTCCAGAGGGCGAGCGTGGTGCGCCATGTTACCATCTCTTTTAAGGCACTACATCCATATTTTTCTCCAGAGGGCGAGCGTGGTGCGCCATGTTACCATCTCTTTTAAGGCACTACATCCATTTTTTCTCCAGAGGGCGAGCGTGGTGCGCCATGTTACCATCTCTTTTAAGGCACTACATCCATATTTTTCTCCAGAGGGCGAGCGTGGTGCGCCATGTTACCATCTCTTTTAAGGCACTACATCCATATTTTTCTCCAGAGGGCGAGCGTGGTGCGCCATGTTACCATCTCTTTTAAGGCACTACATCCATATTTTTCTCCAGAGGGCGAGT
>CM065728.1:72846401-72851401 GCA_033310375.1 Conus canariensis | reverse complement strand
CGTACATAGCCGTGTCCAGGTCGCAGTTCGTTCTACAGACACTGCTGCTCCGATTGAACGACTCCTCCCGTAGCTTTCCCACCTCTCACACTGAGCCCAAAAGGTCAGAGTTCAGGGTTATGATATAGGTCACGTAGGAACGGAACCGTTTGAAAGAATGAAATCACCCTGCTTCTGTGAAAAGAAAAAACAAACAACATTCAGGACAGTGAAAACAAAGAACCAGCAACCACTTATTCGGCGCAAAATGAGCGTTGAATGAAAACGAGGCCGTTGGGAAGAGGACCATGGGAGTTAAAATAAGAATGATGACAATAACTATAATAACAATGATAACAATCGCATTGATAGTGATGATGATGAAAATATTTGAATAAGAAGAAGAGGAATACTGTTACTTTTGGTGATAACTTGACGATAATAGTTTTAGCCACCATTAATACTACAACTATTATCGTCATATTATCACCAAAAGTAACAGTACTCCTTCTCTTATTGTTCAAATACTTTCTTCATCATCACTATCATCACTGTAATTGCTGTCGTTATTATTATTATTATTATTATTATTATTATTATTATTATTATTATTTTAACTCCCATGGTCCTCTTCCCAACGGCCTCATTTTCATTCAACACTCATTTTGCGCCGAATATGAGAAGATAAGTGGTTGCTCGTTCTTCGTTTTCATTGTCCTGAATATTGTTTGTTTTACATGAAGAAGACCTTAGAGGTCGAAACGCATGGTGTTTTGTCCTGTAATCTGTTAGTCTGGATTGTTTTGCAGAACTAATAACCTTTCTTTTTTCAAATTTGACCTCACTGTCTGTGGCAGATTGACGAGCGGCTGTGCGCCAAATCCTACGTGTATTCCTCCTTCCGCAACAAGGGAAGCATTGACGTCATGAGAGTACACCTATTACGTCACGGCGCTTTTCGAGAATTCCGTCAGCACGTGATTGAACGCACCGACGCCTCGTCGAACCAGTTCAAAGTGCCCCGAGTGCTGAAGCGAAAAAGTCTGGTGGAGTTTCTGATGACACGGCGCTTATAAATGACTCGGAGCCTGGGTTGCAGCACGACAGCTGTCCGAGGGGAGAGAGAGACAGAGACAGAGACAGAAAGAGTTAGATAGAGAGTCAGAGAGAGAGAGAGAGAGACATAGAGAAGCAGAGACAGAGAGGGAGAGACAGTGTTAGAGAGGGAGAAGGAGAGAGAGACAGACAGACAGACAGAGTGTGTGTTAGAGAGAGAGAGAGAGAGAGAGAGAGAGAGAGATGTAAGAAAATGAAAAAGCATTCTGTGTAAAGGAGGTGCAGGAGTGTATGTGTGTGTATGCGCGGGCGCGCGCGTGCAGGCGTGCAAGCATGTGTGTGTGTATGAGTGTGTGTGTGCGTGCATGCGCATGTGTTTGTGCACGATGTGTGTACATGATGTTGTGTGTCCATGTCAAATAAACATAACATATTTGTGTGTCCGTGTCAAATAAACATAACATTTTTGTGTGTCCATGTCAAATAAACATAACATTTTTGTGTGTCCGTGTCAAATAAACATAATATTTTTGTGTGTCCATGTCAAATAACATAACATTTTTGTGTGTCCATGTCAAATAAACGCATGATGTGTGTCCATGTCAAATAAACGCATGATGTGTGTGCATGATGTGTGTCCATGTCAAATAAACGCATGATGTGTGTGCATGATGTGTGTCCATGTCAATAAATGCATGATGTTGCTGTGTGTCCATGTCAAATAAACGCATGATGTGTGTCCATGTCAAATAAACGCATGATGTGTGTGCATGATGTGTGTCCATGTCAAATAAACGCAATGATGTGTGTGCATGATGTGTGTCCATGTCAAATAAACGCATGATGTGTGTCCATGTCAAATAAACGCATGATGTGTGTCCATGTCAAATAAAGCATGATGTGTGTGCATGATGTGTGTCCATGTCAAATAACGCATGATGTTCTGTAAATAAGCATGATGTGTGTGCATGATGTGTGTCCATGTCAAATAACGCATGATGTGTGTGCATGATGTGTGTCCATGTCAAATAAATCTGAGTTGTGCATGATGTGTCCATGTCAAATAAACGCATGATGTGTGTCCATGTCAAATAAACGCATGATGTGTGTCATGTCAATAAACGCATGATGTGTGTCCATGTCAAATAACGCTGATGTTGTGCATGATTGTGTCATGTCAAATAAACATACAATGTTTGTGTGTCCGTGTCAAATAAACATAGAATTTTCGTGTGTCCGTGTCAAATAAACGCATAATGTGTGTACATGATGTTGTGTGTCCATGTCAAAAAACATCAAATTTTCGTGTGTCCGTGTCACACTGGAGACTTGTGCAAGGAATATAGCAGATACTTGTCATTAGTTGAATATATGGATGAATATAATGTACAGACATTGTAAGCCATGCAGCAGTTATAAAAAGGAGAATAAATTCCTTGTCAGTACATTACACATTACTTTGGAAAATGTAATTCAAAACAGCTGATCATTCTAAAGCCATAAATCTTTTATGCTTAGTTACTAAGAAACCATGATTATACTACTACTACTAGCGCTTACGCGCTTCGACCCCGTCTCGCCCCGGCGAGTTTGTCTGTCGTGTAGTGTTCCGATGTCCAGTTTTGCGTCTGTGGACGCAAACTGCGTCACGACGCAATGCGTCACGTTATCGCCGACCCGACATTGCTGTTTGTAGGACACCAGGGATACTTGATACCAAATTTGGTGGCGATCGGCTTAAAACTGTGGCCGTGTATAAGCGAACAGAGAGACAGACAAACTGAGCTTTATATAATAGATGTTCTTGCTGAAGAGAGTACAAACGCGACTTGCTGTTAAAAGACAGAACAAAAGATGAATTCAGAAAGTAACTGATGCAAAAACAGTTTTAAAGAGTCAACAGATTTAGGGGGTGGGGGTGGAGGGAGGGATGTAAATCGCCACAGAGCAGATGCATATATGGAATTTTACTAATGAATGTGCTTTCTTATGTACAGACTATACAGCTGACAACAGATGTACTTTCTGCAAGTGTGAGAAGTATGCAACATAATTATATTTTGGAAATGCTTACATGTGGATGTTTGTTTTGGAATACATAAAAAAAAGGTCGAGTACTAAATAAAAGATTAGTGCGAAAACATAATATCGTTCTTTCTTAATGAAAAGATCATACCTTTTGGAAACGACACCAACTTTCAATCAGATAAAATACTGTACTGTCCTCTGTTGTTAGCAAAATGCTATGTTTGTAAGCATACACTGAAAGAACAAAAGCCTCAATTGAATATACTTAAGATTTCACTGAAACACAGATATGACAAAGAAAAGTATGTTGCTTTTGTTGATTTAAAATCTTCAAACATTCTATGCAGACCGGTGTAATTATGAAGAACTCATTGCAGATGAAAACTGAACAAATAAAGTGAAAAGAAACTAAAACTTCACTCACACACACACACACACACACACACACACACACACACACACACACACACACACACACACACACCACCACCACCACCACCACCACCACCAGCACCGCCGCCGCCGCCCCTCCTCCTCCTCCTCCTCCTCCTCCAAGCCCCGTAAACACTTGTTGAAATTAACATAGATCTTGCTATTCTCATGTATGCGAATGATTATGTAGTGCATTAGCTTTACCAGTATGTAAGATATGATTGTTGCTCTGTGCCTTGGTGCTGAAAAAAAAAGGAATTCAAATGTACTTTGTCTTGGATTTTTTTTCCTCTATTTTCGTGTGTGTGTGTGTGTGTGTGTGTGTGTGTGTGTGTGTGTGTGTGTGTGTGTGTGTGTGTGTGTAAGCGGGCGCGCGCGCGTGTTTTTCTGTGTGTCTGTACGTGCGCGTGCGTGTGTTTCCGTGTGCGCACGCCCACCCGTGTGTGTGTGTGTGTGTGTGTGTGTGTGTGTGTGTGTGTGCTTTAAAACGTTCGATTTAGAGCATTTATACATTTATCCAGCGTAACGGTAATAGAATATGTGATAAAATATGAGTGCTAAAAAATATCTCGATGACGAATTCACTTGAGTTGGTTGTCGTTTGGTGCCATGATATTGCATGATGAATGTATTTGTGTTTGTGTGTTGTTGTTTTACTTACGTTGAATGTCAGACACAGAAGAAAAAAAAAGTAGAATTAGAAAAGAAAAAAAAAGGTTAGAAGTAATTTGATGTGTGCACACCAGTAATTACGCGATGTGAGTATATCATGCTTGATGTTCATGAAAATAAACATAATGCGCTCTCTCTCTCTCTCTCTCTCTCTCTCTCTCTCTCTCTCTCTCTCTCTCTGTGTGTGTGTGTGTGTGTGTGTGTGTGTGTGTGTGTGTGCAATGAACACATAATAATTAAATGCGTGTCGTACCCTACGAAGAGTGTGTATGTCACGCCGAACGTCCATGTAAACACATGATCCTGGTTGAGATTTCTGTTTTTGCCTGTTGCATTTATAGTAACTACGAGTGTTTTGAATGCATAGTATACCGCAATGTTGGATTAGATGCTTACCTCAATTCAAGGCAGCAATAGGTGTGCAAGCTGATTTCATGATAACGCCAGCTTCCCCAATATCCTCAGCTGTTATACAACAAAGAAATTTCGGTTGATTTTTAGCTACCTCTCTCTCTCTCTGGAGGTTCATCGCATGCGAAGTCAAACACACCGACTTAAGAAATGAGAACCAATAATAAACTTTTGTTGTTGATCTCCCCTCGACTTTAACTGTCATTTAGCCTACTTGTGTGTGTGTGTGTGTGTGTGGACATGGGTGCGTGAGTGTATGCATATGTGTGTGAGCGGGGGTGAGTGTGTATGTGTGATAATGATGATGTTGAATGACAATGATTAAACTGTGTGAAGGTGTTTTAAGAGGTATTTGTCTGATGGGGTCATGAACATACACATTTTCATTCGTACCATTGTGAAAAAGTGTGAGAACGGGTGTA
>CM065728.1:72833901-72841401 GCA_033310375.1 Conus canariensis | reverse complement strand
GTGTGTGTGTGTGTCTGTGTGTGTGTGTGCTGCTCAATAAGGATGAGGATGATGAAGATGATGCCACAGATTTCCATTCTGACCTGAGACTACATAACAGGGCTGTACTCAACGCTTACGTTCAAAATATATCAGTCAGGAAGTTTGACCAGCTCTGAGTAGGAGCCGATCAGGACAGAACAATCCCACAGATAAATGGAGCTGGTGCAAATTGAGCGACGTCTTAGCCGGGAATCCGCGACGCTATAATCATTCCGCGACGGCGATTGGCAGGTATCCAACTGCTGTTAGTCGTGTGCCGTTACGTCCACTTTGACACTAAACATTTTCATAGCCTGTGCAAACACTCACGGCATGTTTTACATCGTTCAAATCCCGTTCAGTCATTTTGAAGACAAAGAGAGGTGAAACGGTTAATTAGGAATATAGATAGTCTGTGATGTTTCAGACAGAGGAGGAGAGGGGTTGGGGGTGGGGTGGGGGGGGGGTGCACACACACACACGCGCGCGCGCGCGCGCGCGCGCTCGCACGCACTCACCCACGCACGCACAGACACAAAGATTGATAGGCTGGATAAGAGAAAGAACTACTCCTCAAAATCGCACAGTATTCTCTTATGTGTTTTCTTGTCCAATGTGTTTGGTCCTTGCGGGGAACGTTCTACTAGGCCAGGAGAGCTGCACTCACTGTGTCTAAGGGAGGCAACAGCCAACAATTTCTGTTGTTGGTCTTTTGGTTGAGTTGCATACCTTAGTCCGATATCGTTTCGTTTCCTTGTTCCGTTTGCGATTGGTGTGTGCGCGTGCGCGTGCGTGCGTGCGTGCGTGCGCGCTCGTGTGCATGTGCGATTCAAAAGCAATGGAAAAGGGATAGGAAGAAATATCCACACAAGTAAAACACACTTAGCAGGCCAGGGAAGGTATTTTCTTTAAAATTCATTTCGTTTAATTATGAATAAAATCTTACTTTAAAAAAATCAACCCGATTAACTATTTACATAACATCATCATCATCACCTCTCTGAGGTGAGGAGGAGAGATAAGGAGACAACAAACGTGAAAATAAAATAGCAACAGTTCTGACCTATGACAATCTTGATTCAATGTCAAGTTGTTCCCGCTGAAGATGGCTATGCTTAAGAAAAGAAGGCAAAAAAAAAAAAAAATAAATAAATAAAAGAAATACTGAACAGACAAAAGAAAGCAAGCAAACAAGATTATTAGGGGCGGGGGGGGGGGGGGGGGGGGGCGCTCACTGTACGTGCGTCTGATAGAAAATGAAATTATTCGTACCCTTCCCCATCCCACTGTCTCTCTCTCCCGTTTTCCTCCCCAAATCCAGTTAAATCATACCGTCCATACATGATTGTGCGCGTTATTTGATTGTGTTCCCACATAGTTCTTATTGAGGAATGTATGAGAAAAAAAAACACTAGTTCTCGAAAAGAATCTCTCTCTCTCTCTCTCTCTCTCTCTCTCTCTCTCTCTCTCTCTCTCCTCTTCACCGTCAAAAAATCAAACACGTACATAGTATACTGAACATGTTAGTATCAAGGAACAGACCTAAAGTGGTCACGATAGTGTTTTTTTTGTTTGTTTGTTTTTTTCTTTTTTTTTTTAATAGCATTATGCGATTCCAACAAAGTTCATTATGACATCACGATGGTTCCGTTCAACCAGCGGTACCTTTCCCAACCTTTACCCATCTGTTTCCCCAACTGTTTTTTCCTCTTTTTTTTTAATTCCATCCACCCCTACAGACAACTGACTGTCTATGTCCCGCCGATGTCTGTCTATGTGTACACTGTTGAACGTGACCCTACAGACGTGATTGTCAACACCCAGCTGAAGTCTGTAGATACAGTAGTACAACGAAGTGCTGACTGAACGACACACGTTGTACAACAATGTGCTGACTGAACAACACACGTAGTAAACAGTAGTACAATGAAATGCTGACTGAACAACACACGTAGTAAACAGTAGTACAATACAGTGCTGACTGAACAACAACAGTAGTACAACAATGTGCTGACTGAACAACACACGTAGTAAACAGTAGTACAATACAGTGCTGACTGAACAACAACAGTAGTACAACAATGTGCTGACTGAACAACACACGTAGTAAACAGTAGTACAATACAGTGCTGACTGAATAACAACAGTAGTACAACAATGTGCTGACTGAACAACACACGTAGTAAACAGTAGTACAATACAGTGCTGACTGAACAACAACAGCAGTACAACAATGTGCTGACTGAACGACACACGTAGTAAACAGTAGTACAACAAAGTGCTGACTGAACAACAACAGTTGTACAACAAAGTGCTGACTGAACGACACACGTAGTAAACAGTAGTACAACAATGTGCTGACTGAACGACACACGTAGTAAACAGTAGTACAACAATGTGCTGACTGAACGACAACAGTAGTACAACAATGTGCTGACTGAACGACACACGTAATAAACAGTAGTACAACAATGTGCTGACTGAACGACACACGTAGTAAACAGTAGTACAACAATGTGCTGACTGAACGACACACGTAATAAACAGTAGTACAACAATGTGCTGACTGAACGACAACAGTAGTACAACAATGTGCTGACTGAACGACACACGTAATAAACAGTAGTACAACAATGTGCTGACTGAACGACACACGTAGTAAACAGCAATACAACAAAGTGCTGACTGAACGACAACAGTAGTACAACAATGTGCTGACTGAACGACACACGTAGTACAACAAAGTGCTGACTGAACGACAACAGTAGTACAACAAAGTGCTGACTGAACGACAACAGTAGTACAACAAAGTGCTGACTGAACGACACACGTAGTACAACAAAGTGCTGACTGAACGACACACGTAGTACAACAAAGTGCTGACTGAACGACAACAGTAGTACAACAAAGTGCTGACTGAACGACAACAGTAGTACAACAAAGTGCTGACTGAACGACAACAGTAGTAAACAAAGTGCTGACTGAACGACAACGTAGTATAACAAAGTGCTGACTGAACGACACAGTAGTAAACAGTAGCACAACAACTGTCATGGACTGAACGTAAACAGTAGTACAACAAAGTGCCGACTGAACGAAACAGTAGTACAACAAAGTGCTGACTGAACGGCACACGTTGTAACGACCCACGCGAGGCTAGCTGAAAGACGCGGGCAGTCAATGTAGGGAAAAGCAGCGCTGGTTGAACGGCATGTGTAGGACAAAGTAGTGAAAAGGCAGAGCTGGCTGAACGGCATCTGTTGTCATTGTTAAGGAAAACGCAGGGCAGGCTTTAACCATACATGTAGCCAGAGCTGACGCCGGCTGAACGCATTTTCGACACGCACAGTAACGGGGGGCGGTGTCATCCCAACTCCGTCCGCACACAATTCGACACCCGGTCAACTCGGTCCATGTCACACTACACGGTGCGCCATCCGTCACGAGCAGCCTCTGGTTTGTGGATGAATCTGTAACAGCGTGACACACAGTTAGGGTCTGGTGCCTCAATTCTTTGGGGGAAACTTCTCTCACACTTGGAGCAACTTTCTGCCAACGTGAACGCTCTTCATGCAAAACTCCAGATCTGTTCCCTTGGAAACCTGGGGAAGATCTCTGTGCCAACTGAAACTGCAAGCAGTGACAACGAAACAGGCCAACCGTGTGTGTGTGTGTGTGTGTGGTGTGTGTGTGTGTGTGTGTGTGGTGTGTGTGGTGTGGTGTGCGTGCGTGCGTGCGTGCGTGCGTGCGTGCGTGAGTGAGGAGGGAGTGAGTGTGTGTGTGTGTGTGTGTGTGTGTGTGTGTGTGTGTGTGTGTGTGTGTGTGTGTCTGTGGCTATGTTGTAAAATAAATGTGAACGGAACTGTCATGCCAAACGGAACTGTATCCATTTTTTTTTAAAAGCAGCATTCAAATATGAGACGAGGCCATCAAGTCTATTTTGCTAGTCCTTATGCATGTCTTTGAGGTTTCCCCGACTAATCTGAAGCACCGTTGGGCAAGCCTGCAAGGCTGTGCCTTGTATGATATCTATGAACAGTCTCTCGTAGACTAGGAATAGATTCATGATTTTAAGTACATTTTGTACACTTTCAAGTATTTTCAACAGAACGGTTAAACGATTGTTGTGAAAAGTTGGAGAAGTTTTGCTGCCGACGGGAGCGACAATACAATTATTCATCAAGGCTTGCGGCAGATTAGCGCGATTGTCACGAACTCTCGATAAGTCTTTGTGTGACTTTTCAGTTGTGTGAAAACTCCAACAGTCTGAGGGCTTAACGATGCTAATGTCCTTTGCACCAACCTAACCTCCACTTACAGGAAGCTGACTAACTTTTGTACAAACTTTTTGATGTCGGCGATCTTCTTGTTTTCGAATTTCAGAATCATGTACAAAAATTTGACTGACCTTTTGTGCAGACTTTCAGCTATAGTCACTGATTACTCTGATTCAATTTTTTTTTCTTCTGAAAATGTGTTTGAGATTGCACCAGTTAGAGTAGGTCTATAGTTTTATGGTTGATGAAGGTATAAATAAACCGAAAATTTGCAATATGCTTATTGAGTGTCGAAAGCTTTTACTATTCAATGTGTTTGAGATTACGAAATGTGCAGTGGTGTGTCAACTCATGGCCATGAAGACTTGAATGCTTTTCCTGCAAAAGTGAGTAAGTCTTTGCCCAAAGTCGGATTATTTTCGGAGCAGATTTCAACCAGCATGTGCTTCGTTACCACACTTTGCGAACAAGAGGATACAGCCCTGGTGAAAATGGCGGCATGTTTCATGCAAACTGGCGCGGTATTGGTGGACCGTTGACCGAATTCCATGCAAAAACGAAACCATTCTGAAAGTCACAATAGCTATGGAGATTATTTCACTGAAGCCAAACACAAATACATATGATTCATTCGGTCCGATAGTGGTTGTTTATAGGAGTCATCTCGCTTCAATCAAACTCTGCATATTCTATTTTATTTCTAGAGTTCATAGCTCAAATGATTGCCAGAAAACCTACGAGTACTAAAGCCAATGATAACAAGACCACAGCTTGACGTCACAAATATATCCGTCACATCTGAATATAAAGCAGACAAGGAACACATTACCTGAGATGATTGACCATGCCACTTAACTCCGGACTCAAATCTGCCCGAGTCCCAGAGGTGTTGGTCGTTCCGTTCGGTTTCTCAACTCTCCGTTTAAAAAGAGATTTTTTAAAACAGTCAAAACCACAATGGCCACACGAATGGCTCGATGCCTAGTTGGATTATAATCCTGCGGAATAGGCTGCTGACCCTTACAATAGACAGCTGGTGATCTTTAAAATGGACAGCTGGTGACCCTTACAATGGACATCTGGTGACCCTTACAATGGACAGCTGGTGACCCTTACAATGGACATCTGGTGACCCTTACAATGGACAGCTGGTGACCCTTACAATGGACAGCTGGTGACCCTTACAATGGACAGCTGGTGACCCTTACAATAGACATCTGGTGACTCTTATAATGGACAGCTGGTGACCCTTACAATGGACATCTGGTGACCCTTACAATGGACAGCTGGGGTGACCCTTACAATGGACAGCTGGGGTGACCCTTACAATGGATAGCTGGTGACCTTTACAATGGACAGCTGGGGTGACCCTTACAATGGACAGCTGGGGTGACCCTTACAATGGACAGCTGGGGTGACCCATACAATGGACAGCTGGGGTGACCCTTACAATGGACAGCTGGGGTGACCCTTACAATGGACAGCTGGTGACCCTTACAATGGACAGCTGGTGACCCTTACAAATGACAATGATCGACCCTTACAATGGACAGCTGGTGACCCTTACAATGGACAGCTGGTGACCCTTACAATGGACAGCTGGTCACCCTTACAAATGACAATGATCGATTCTTACTATGGACAGGTGGTGACCCTTACAATGGACAGCTGGTGACCCTTACAATGGACAGCTGGTCACCCTTACAATGGACAGCTGGTCACCCTTACAATGGACAGCTGGTCACCCTTACAATGGACAGCTGGTCACCCTTACAATGGACAGCTGGTCACCCTTACAATGGACAGCAGTAAACAGCTTGCTCATTACAATGGGTGGCTGGCTCTTCGCCATGCACAATTCACACAATCTGCGTAGTGTTTAGCCAAATTTAAAGGACTGGGAAAGACTTCATGTGAAATAAATTTTGTCTAATTATCATGTCCTGAGCAAACATTCAAAACATAAAAAAGAAAGAAGACAACAGAACGCTGAGGGGACGAAAAGATAAAGACAACAGAACGCCGCGGAATGGAAAAGAGAAACGACAGAACGCCGCGGGAATGGAAAGAGAGAAGACGACAGAACGCCGCGGGAATGGAAAGAGAGAAGACGACAGAACGCCGCGGGAATGGAAAGAGAGAAGACGACAGAACGCCGCGGGAATGGAAAGAGAGAAGACGACAGAATGCCGCGGGAATGGAAAGAGGAGACGAAGAAGCCGGAATGAAAGGAAGCGACAGAACGCCGCGGGAATGGAAAGAGAGAAGACGACAGAACGCCGCGGGAATGGAAAGACATAAAACCACAGAACGCCGCGGGAATGGAAAGACATAAAACCACAGAACGCCGCGGGAATGGAAAGAGAGAAAACGACAGAACGCCGCGGGAATGGAAAGACAGAAAACCACAGAACGCCGCGGGAATGGAAAGACAGAAAACGACAGAACGCCGCGGGAATGGAAAGAGAGAAAACGACCGAACGCCGAGGGAATGGAAAGAAAGAAAACGACCGAACGCTGAGGGAATGGAAAGAAAGAAGACGACAGAACGCTGAGGGAATGGAAAGAAAGAAGACGACCGAACGCTGAGGGAATGGAAAGAAAGAAGACGACAGAACGCTGAGGGAATGGAAAGAAAGAAAACGACCGAACGTTGAGGGAATGGAAAGAAAGAAGACGACAGAAAGCTGAGGGAATGGAAAGAAAGAAAGCGGCCGAACGTTGAGGGAATGGAAAGAAAGAAGACGACAGAAAGCTGAGGGAATGGAAAGAAAGAAGACGACAGAACGCTGAGGGAATGGAAAGAAAGAAGACGACAGAAAGCTGAGGGAATGGAAAGAAAGAAGACGACAGAAAGCTGAGGGAGAGGAAGAAAAGACAGAACAGCGATGGGATAAAAGGGAAGGAAATATCAGAGAGCTAAGAAAACGGAAGGACAACAGAAAGCAAAGGGAACAGAAAGACGACAACTGAAAGCAAAGGGAACAGAAAGACGACAACAGAAAGCAAAGGGAACAGAAAGAAAACAACTGAAAGCAAAGGGAACAGAAAGTAGACAACAGAAAGCAAAGGGAACAGAAAGACAACAGAAAGCAAAGGGAACAGAAAGAAGACAACAGAAAGCAAAGGGAACAGAAAGACGACAACAGAAAGCAAAGGGAACAGAAAGACGACAACAGAAAACACAGGGGACATAAAGTCA
>CM065728.1:72818901-72828901 GCA_033310375.1 Conus canariensis | reverse complement strand
TAAAATATTCAATCATTAAATTATGTTCAGCTTTGTTTTCTTTCGAATGACAGCAGTTTTCCTAAGTGGTACTTCAATTGTTTTGAGTAGTATATATAGATATATACACACACATACACAATCACACACACACACACACACACACACACACACACACACACACACACACACACACACACTGTTACCCACCATACAGAAGATAGGAGACAGCACAGTCCAGCAGACGATCATGTACGGCAAGGTCTTGGTAATCCAGGTGCTCCCCAGCATCATACGTATGTTGTCAACGAACCGACATATACCTGTACACGCGCAGCACTGTATGTGTGTGATCATTATACCAACACAGACAACATTGTATGTCTGTTGTCAACGAACCGACATATACCTGTACACGCGCAGCACTGTATGTGTGTGATCATTACACCAACACAGACAACATTGTATGTCTGTTGTCAACGAACCGACATATACCTGTACACGCGCAGCACTGTATGTGTGTGATCATTACACCAACACAGACAACACTGTATGTCTGTTGTCAACGAACCGACATATACCTGTACACAGGCAGCACTGTGGGGTGTGTGTGATCATGACACCAACACAGACAACATTGTATATCTGTTGTCAACGAACCGACATATACCTGTACACGCGCAGCACTATATGTGTGTGATCATTACACCAACACAGACACAGACAACATTGTATGTCTGTTGTCAACGAACCGACATATGCCTGTACACGCGCAGCACTGTATGTGTGTGATCATTACACCAACACAGACAACATTGTATATCTGTTGTCAACGAACCGACATACACCTGTACACGCGCAGCACTGTATGTGTGAGATCATTACACCAACACAGACAACATTGTATATCTGTTGTCAACGAACCGACATATACCTGTACACGCGCAGCACTGTATGTGTGAGATCATTACACCAACACAGACACACACAACATTATACGTGTCTTGTTAGTGAACCGACATATACGTGCATCATTATGAACATGTTAGCATTAAACCGACATGTACCTGACACAGACATTATCTGTTGTCAATGAAACAATGTATACATGTACACACTCTCAACGTTATACGTATGTTGTCAGAGTACCGATGTGTACCTGTACACACACACACCTTTAATCGATGTATACCTGTACATACAAACAACATTATACGTATGTTATTAAGGAACTGATGTATACCTGTACACACAAACAATGTTATACATATGTTGTCAAGGAACTGATGTATACCTGTACAAACAAACAAACAACCTTATACGTATGTTGTCAAGGAACTGATGTATCCCTGTACACACAAACAACATTACACGTGTGTTGTCAAGGACATTATGTAAATCTGTACACACAAACAACATTATACGTGTGTCGTCAAGGAACTGATGTATACTTGCACACACACACACTCAACATTATATGTACGTTGTCAAGGAACTTATGTAGGCCTATACCTGTACACGCTCAAACACACACACACACACACACACACACACACACACACACACACACACACACGCACGCACGCACGTAAACGCACACACCATCATACATACGTTATTAAGCAACCGATGCATACCTGTATACACATGGCACTAAATGGATGCTACCATGCAATCGACATGTACCTGAACATGGACGACACTACATGCCTAGTCAGTGAACCGATGGGTACCACTTGTACACGAGACAATGTTATACGTACGTTGTCAATGAACCTATGTATACCTGTACATGTACACCACTGCAATGTTGTCAATGAACCGATGTACACTGGTGCACAGAAACATTAGACGTATTTGTGAACGAACTGACATATACCTGAACACACACACACACACACACACACACACACACACACACACACAGCACGCAGCACGCACGCACAGGCACACACACACACACACACACACACACACACACACACACACACACACACACACATACACGCACAAACCCCACAGCACTACGCGTATGTTGTCAATAAACCGATAGGTGGATAATTATATTAAAAAAAAATAAATAGTAAATAACAAACGATTGTACATTAACACCAATGGAACTACATCGACACTGGAAGAAAAAAATCTAACACCGAAGGAACAACATCAACATGGGAGGAACAACATCAACACTGTGGGAACAGCATTATCAACAACGCCCGGACGATAACGGAGGAACGACATCAACACTGGAGGAACGACATAACACTGGAGGAACGACATCAACACTGGAGGAACACACAACACTGAGGAACACATCAACACTGGAGGAACGAACATCAACACTGGAGGAACGACATCAACACTGGGGAACAACATCAACACTGGAGGAACGACATCAACACTGGAGGAACAACATCAACACTGGAGGAACGAACATCAACACTGGAGGAACAACATCAACACTGGAGGAACGACATCAACACTGGAGGAACACATCAACACTGGAGGAACAACATCAACACTGGAGGAACGACATCAACACTGGAGCGAACAACATCAACATGGAGGAACGACATCAACACTGGAGGACAACATCAACACTGGAGGAACGACATCAACACTGGGGAGACAACATCAACACTGGAGGAACGACATCAACACTGGAGCGACAACATCAACACTGGAGGAACGACATCAACACTGGAGCGACAACATCAACACTGAGGAACGACATCAACACTGGAGCGACAACATCAACACTGGAGGAACGACATCAACACTGGAGCGACAACATCAACAATGCAGGAACAACATCAACACTGGAGGAACAAATCAACATGAGGAACACATCACACTGGAGGAACAACATCAACACTGGAGCGACAACATCAACACTGAGGACAACATCACATGAGGAACAACATCAACACTGGAGGAAAAACATCAACACTGGAGGAACGACATCAACACTGGAGGAACAACATCAACACTGGAGCGACAACATCAACACTGGAGGAACAACATCCACACTGGAGGAACAACATCAACTCTGGAGCGATAACATCAACACTGAAGGAACGACATCAACACTGGAGGAATAACATCAACACGGGAGGAACGACATCAACACTGGAGGAACAACATGAACACTGGAGGAACGACATCAACACTGGAGGAACAACATCAACACTGGAGGAACAACGTCTACACTTGTGGGACAAGATCTACACTGGTGGGACAACGTCTACACTAGTGGGACAACATCTACACTGGTGGGACAAGATCCACGCTGGAGGATCAACATCAAGACTGGAAGAACAATATCAACACTGGTGGAACATCATCTACATTGGAGGGACAACATCAGCACAGGAGGCACAACATCAACACAAGAAGGACAACATCAACACAAGAGGGACAACATCAACACAGGAGAGACAACATCAACACTTGACGAGCAACGTCAACACTGGAGGGACGACACCAACACAGGAGGAAGAAGGCTGACAGGTTTCCACTGACCATACACTAGGACACAGCCACCAGCTCAAAGAAGGCCACCAGGAGGATGATCCTGCTTCCAGAGTAATAGTCAAACAGCTGGAACACGTACATTCCTCCCTGAAACAACACACCAAACAGGACACCACCTGTAATTCACGACCATAGAGTCTACGTACATTCCTCCCTGAAACAACACAGCAAATAGGACACCACCTGTAAAACATGACCAAAGAGTCTACGTACATTCCTCCCTGAAACAAGCAGGACACCACCTGTAAAACATGACCATAGAGTCTACGTACATTGCTTCCTGAAGCAACACGGCAAGCAGGACACCACCTGTAAAACATGACCATAGAGTCTACGTACATTCCTCCCTGAAATAATACAGCAAACAGGACACCACCTGTAAAACATGACCATAGAGTCTACGTACATTCCTTCCTGAAGCAACACGTAAGCAGGACACCACCTTAAAACAGACCATAGAGTCTACGTACATTCCTTCCTTAAGCAACACGGCAAATAGGACATCACCTGTAAAACATGACCATAGAGTCTACGTACATTCCTTCCTGAAGCAACACGGCAAAAAGGACACCACATTTATGAGATGACCACAGAGTCTACGTACATTCCTTCCTGAAGCAACACGGCAAATAGGACACCACCTGTAAAGCATGACCATAGAGTGTATGTACGTTCCTCTCTATAGGACATCAGCTATAGAACATTATGATGGGTGTCCATATAATCCCTCCATAACACAAAATGTGAAAAGAGATCCCCTGTATAACTGGCGATGAACTCTGTACAAATTACTCCCCGAATTAACACGTCGCTAGGTGTAAAACATTACGTGGCGTGTGTGTAAGCCTAAATCCCTCCCTGAAAGAGATCTTTTACCCTCATACCCTGATTTTTACCCTGATATTGCTGTTGGTGTACTTCTGTATGAAAATGGGAGTATTTTCTGCACAGAATGTGTACAAATCTTCCAAATATTTTTGTTTTTATCTGCTATCACGCAGGAGAAGCCAGAGGGATACCTGATCTTGAAGCAACTATAGTAAAAGCAGATTTTTTTCAAGCAAAGCATACTTTGAAACCTGACTATCAGCGTACTTTGACACACAATCATGCCCTCCCAACTCTTTTTTTCCCCTTTCGGGTCCGTAGTCGCCGCTATTGTTCCCACGTATTGGCATTTTGTTGAAGAGACAGACACAGCCAGACGCGATTTCGCGCGCAAGAGTTTAGAGTTGTCGCTCTTTGGTCGAAGCACGTCAAGACACCACTGTTGTTAAAATCCGCAAGTGCAACCACCGTTCAAAAACATCTTCTCAAGGTTTGGGGAGCGGGGAGGATGGGGGGCAGGCTGTGTGAGTGCGCGTGCGCGCGCGCGCGGGTGTGTGTGGTGTGTGTGTGTGTGTGTGTGTGTGTGTGTGTGTGTGTGTGTGTGTGTTCAAGTTCCTCATGTTTTTCATATTTTCACCAAACATCTGTCCAAAACACGACGAAGTCGGATCGATGAAAAGATCTGGAACAACCCGTCAGACAGGACTCCAGCTATAAATTATGACCATGGATTGTACATAAATCCCTCACTGAAACAGAACAGCTCATCAAACAGGCACAGGTTACACCAGCGATGAACCACTACTATCTGAACGCTTGAATTGGGAACAAATCGCGGTAAATGCACGGTCTACAGCAACCACGAACAATGGCAATAATAGCGCTCTACACAATTAGCACTGGGTATTGTCATGGGACCAAACGTACAGGTAATGCAGTCTCCAGGTAGCAAGTAGTGTTAACATGATTCAGTTCTACAGTCTCCGACTACTGTCATTATGATTCAGTTATGGTCTCCAACTCTTCTCACTATGATTCAGTGTTACAGTCTCCATCTATTGTCACTGTGATTCAGTTCTACAGTCTCCAACTATTGTCACTGTGATTCAGTTCTACAGTCTCCAACTACTGTCATTGTGATTCAGTTCTACAGTCTCCAACTATTGTCACTGTGATTCAGTTCTACAGTCTCCAACTATTGTCACTGTGATTCAGTTCTACAGTCTCCAACTATTGTCACTGTGATTCAGTGTTACAGTCTCCATCTATTGTCACTGTGATTCAGTGTTACAGTCTCCATCTATTGTCACTGTGATTCAGTGTTACAGTCTCCATCTATTGTCACTGTGATTCAGTGTTACAGTCTCCATCTATTGTCACTGTGATTCAGTTTCACAGTCTCCAACTATCATGCCTCACTTTTGTGATTCAGTGTTACAGTCTCCAACTATTGTCACTGTGATTCAGTGTTACAGTCTCCATCTATTGTCACTGTGATTCAGTGTTACAGTCTCCATCTATTGTCACTGTGATTCATGTTCTACAGTCTCCATCTATTGTCACTGTGATTCAGTGTTACAGTCTCCATCTATTGTCACTGTGATTCAGTGTTACAGTCTCCATCTATTGTCACTGTGATTCAGTGTTACAGTCTCCATCTATTGTCACTGTGATTCAGTTCACAGTCTCCAACTATTGTCACTGTGATTCAGTGTTACAGTCTCCATCTATTGTCACTGTGATTCAGTTTACAGTCTCCATCTATTGTCACTGTGATTCAGTTCTACAGTCTCCAACTATTGTCACTGTGATTCAGTTTACAGTCTCCACTATTGTCACTGTGATTCAGTGTTACAGTCTCCATCTATTGTCACTGTGATTCAGTGTTACAGTCTCCAACTATTGTCACTGTGATTCAGTTTTACAGTCTCCAACTATTGTCACTGTGATTCAGTGTTACAGTCTCCAACTATTGTCACTGTGATTCAGTTTACAGTCTCCAACTATTGTCACTGTGATTCAGTGTTACAGTCTCCAATCTATTGTCACTGTGATTCAGTGTTACAGTCTCCATCTATTGTCACTGTGATTCAGTTGTTACAGTCTCCAACTATTGTCACTGTGATTCAGTGTTACAGTCTCCATCTATTGTCACTGTGATTCAGTGTTACAGTCTCCATCTATTGTCACTGTGATTCAGTGTTACAGTCTCCATCTATTGTCACTGTGATTCAGTTTACAGTCTCCATCTATTGTCACTGTGATTCAGTTCTACAGTCTCCATCTATTGTCACTGTGATTCAGTTCTACAGTCTCCATCTATTGTCACTGTGATTCAGTTCTACAGTCTCCATCTATTGTCACTGTGATTCAGTGTTACAGTCTCCATCTATTGTCACTGTGATTCAGTTCTACAGTCTCCACTATTGTCACTGTGATTCAGTTCTACAGTCTCCAACTATTGTCACTGTGATTCAGTGTTACAGTCTCCATCTATTTTCACTGTGATTCAGTTCTACAGTCTCCAACTATTGTCACTGTGATTCAGTTCTACAGTCTCCATCTATTGTCACTGTGATTCAGTGTTACAGTCTCCATCTATTGTCACTGTGATTCAGTTTACAGTCTCCATCTATTGTCACTGTGATTCAGTTCTACAGTCTCCATCTATTGTCACTGTGATTCAGTTTACAGTCTCCAACTATTGTCACTGTGATTCAGTGTTACAGTCTCCAACTATTGTCACTGTGATTCAGTGTTACAGTCTCCATCTATTGTCACTGTGATTCAGTTTACAGTCTCCATCTATTGTCACTGTGATTCAGTTCTACAGTCTCCAACTATTGTCACTGTGATTCAGTGTTACAGTCTCCAACTATTGTCACTGTGATTCAGTGTTACAGTCTCCAACTATTGTCACTGTGATTCAGTTTACAGTCTCCAACTATTGTCACTGTGATTCAGTGTTACAGTCTCCAACTATTGTCACTGTGATTCAGTGTTACAGTCTCCATCTATTGTCACTGTGATTCAGTGTTACAGTCTCCATCTATTGTCACTGTGATTCAGTGTTACAGTCTCCATCTATTGTCACTGTGATTCAGTGTTACAGTCTCCAACTATTGTCACTGTGATTCAGTTTACAGTCTCCATACTATTGTCACTGTGATTCAGTTCTACAGTCTCCAACTATTGTCACTGTGATTCAGTTCTACAGTCTCCAACTATTGTCACTGTGATTCAGTTCTACAGTCTCCAACTATTGTCACTGTGATTCAGTTTACAGTCTCCAACTATTGTCACTGTGATTCAGTTCTACAGTCTCCAACTATTGTCACTGTGATTCAGTGTTACAGTCTCCATCTATTGTCACTGTGATTCAGTGTTACAGTCTCCATCTATTGTCACTGTGATTCAGTGTTACAGTCTCCATCTATTGTCACTGTGATTCAGTTTACAGTCTCCATCTATTGTCACTGTGATTCAGTTCTACAGTCTCCAACTATTGTCACTGTGATTCAGTGTTACAGTCTCCAACTATTGTCACTGTGATTCAGTGTTACAGTCTCCATCTATTGTCACTGTGATTCAGTTTACAGTCTCCATCTATTGTCACTGTGTTTCAGTTCTACAGTCTCCAACTATTGTCACTGTGATTCAGTGTTACAGTCTCCATCTATTGTCACTGTGATTCAGTGTTACAGTCTCCATCTATTGTCACTGTGATTCAGTGTTACAGTCTCCATCTATTGTCACTGTGATTCAGTGTTACAGTCTCCATCTATTGTCACTGTGATTCAGTTCTACAGTCTCCAACTATTGTCACTGTGATTCAGTGTTACAGTCTCCATCTATTGTCACTGTGATTCAGTGTTACAGTCTCCACTATTGTCACTGTGATTCAGTGTATACAGTCTCCAACTATTGTCACTGTGATTCAGTGTTACAGTCTCCATCTATTGTCACTGTGATTCAGTGTTACAGTCTCCACTATTGTCACTGTGATTCAGTTTACAGTCTCCATCTATTGTCACTGTGATTCAGTTCTACAGTCTCCATCTATTGTCACTGTGATTCAGTTCTACAGACTCCATCTATTGTCACTGTGATTCAGGTTCTACAGTCTCCATCTATTGTCACTGTGATTCAGTGTTACAGTCTCCATCTATTGTCACTGTGATTCAGTTCTACAGTCTCCATCTATTGTCACTGTGATTCAGTTCTACAGTCTCCAACTATTGTCACTGTGATTCAGTGTTACAGTCTCCATCTAGTTGTCACTGTGATTCAGTTCTACAGTCTCCAACTATTGTCACTGTGATTCAGTTCTACAGTCTCCAACTATTGTCACTGTGATTCAGTGTTACAGTCTCCATCTATTGTCACTGTGATTCAGTTCTACAGTCTCCATCTATTGTCACTGTGATTCAGTTCTACAGTCTCCAACTATTGTCACTGTGATTCAGTGTTACAGTCTCCATCTAGTGTCACTGTGATTCAGTTCTACAGTCTCCAACTATTGTCACTGTGATTCAGTTCTACAGTCTCCAACTATTGTCACTGTGATTCAGTGTTACAGTCTCCATCTATTGTCACTGTGATTCAGTGTTACAGTCTCCATCTATTGTCACTGTGATTCAGTTCTACAGTCTCCATCTATTGTCACTGTGATTCAGTTCTACAGTCTCCAACTATTGTCACTGTGATTCAGTTCTACAGTCTCCAACTATTGTCACTGTGATTCAGTGTTACAGTCTCCATCTATTGTCACTGTGATTCAGTGTTACAGTCTCCATCTATTGTCACTGTGATTCAGTTCTACAGTCTCCAACTATTGTCACTGTGATTCAGTGTTACAGTCTCCATCTATTGTCACTGTGATTCAGTGTTACAGTCTCCAACTATTGTCACTGTGATTCAGTTCTACAGTCTCCAACTATTGTCACTGTGATTCAGTGTTACAGTCTCCAACTATTGTCACTGTGATTCAGTGTTACAGTCTCCATCTATTGTCACTGTGATTCAGTTTACAGTCTCCAACTATTGTCACTGTGATTCAGTGTTACAGTCTCCATCTATTGTCACTGTGATTCAGTGTTACAGTCTCCAACTATTGTCACTGTGATTCAGTGTTACAGTCTCCCATCTATTGTCACTGTGATTCAGTTCTACAGTCTCCATCTATTGTCACTGTGATTCAGTTCTACAGTCTCCAACTATTGTCACTGTGATTCAGTTCTACAGTCTCCAACTATTGTCACTGTGATTCAGTGTTACAGTCTCCATCTATTGTCACTGTGATTCAGTGTTACAGTCTCCATCTATTGTCACTGTGATTCAGTTCTACAGTCTCCAACTATTGTCACTGTGATTCAGTGTTACAGTCTCCATCTATTGTCACTGTGATTCAGTTCTACAGTCTCCAACTATTGTCACTGTGATTCAGTTCTACAGTCTCCAACTATTGTCACTGTGATTCAGTTCTACAGTCTCCATCTATTGTCACTGTGATTCAGTTCTACAGTCTCCATCTATTGTCACTGTGATTCAGTTCTACAGTCTCCAACTATTGTCACTGTGATTCAGTTCTACAGTCTCCATCTATTGTCACTGTGATTCAGTGTTACAGTCTCCATCTATTGTCACTGTGATTCAG
>CM065728.1:72808901-72813901 GCA_033310375.1 Conus canariensis | reverse complement strand
CAGGACACATGGAACACATTTCCTTTCAATCCTACACTGGGCACATTCAACACACTTTCCATCATACATGGGGCACAAACATTTCCTTTCAATCATATATAGGCCACATACAGCACGTTCCATTTCAATATCAATGGGGCACAAACATTTCCTTTCAATCATATATAGGCCAAATACAGCACGTTCCATTTCAATATCAATGGGGCACAAACATTTCCTTTCAATCATATATAGGCCAAATACAGCACGTTCCATTTCAATATCCACAGGGCACAAACATTTCCTTTCAATTATACACAGGGCACATACAAGACTTTTCCTTTCAATTGCACATAGGACACATACCAGACTTCCTTTCAATTATACATAGGACACATAATAGGGCACATACAACACATTTCCTTTCAAGCATACATAGGGCACATACAACACATTTCCTTTCAATTATACATAGGGCACATACAACACATTCCCTTTCAATTATATATAGAGCAAATACAACACATTTCCTTTCTAGCACACATAAGACACATACAACACATTTCCTTTCAATTATACATAGGGCACATACAACACATTCCCTTTCAATTATATATAGGGCACATACAACACATTTCCTTTCTAGCCCACATAGGACACATACAACACATTTCCTTTTAAGCATACATAGGACACATATAACACATTTCCTTTCAATTATACATAGGGCACATACAACACATTCCCTTTCAATTATACATAGGGCACATACAACACATTTCCTTTCTAGCACATATAGGACACATACAACACATTTCCTTTCAAGCATACATAGGACACATATAACACATTTCCTTTCAATTATACACAGGGCACATACAACACATTCCCTTTCAATTATACATAGGGCACATACAACACATTTCCTTTCTAGCATACATAGAACACATACAACACATTTCCCTTCAAGCATACATAGCACACATACACCACATTTTCTTTCAATTATTCACAGGGCAAATACAGCTCATTTCTTTTCAATCATTCATAGGGCATGTACAACATATTTTCTTCCAATTACATACTGAGCACTTTCTTCCAATAATAGATGGAGCACGTACGGCACGTTTCTTTTCAATCATGTTTTAGGCACACAAGCCACATTGCCTTTCAGTTACAGAAAAGATACAGATTTCCTTTCCGTCAAACGATGGGTACAGATTTTCTTTCAATCATATAAAGAGTACATTTTTTTTCAACCATACACTGGTTACATTTTTCTTTCAACGTTACAAAGGGTACTGATTTCCATTCAATCATAAAAAGACCACAAATTTTCTTTCAATCACGCAAAAGGTACAATTTTTCTTTCAATCATGCACAGGGCACATATTTTGCTTCAGTCAGACAAAGGGTACAGATTTTCTTTCAATCAAACAAAGGGTACATATTTTGTTTCGATCATACAAAGAGTACAGATTTCGCTTCAATCTGACAAAGGGTACAGGTTTTCTTTCAATCATACAAAGAGTACAGATTTCGCTTCAATCAGACAAAGACTACAGGTTTTCTTTCAATCATGCAAAGGGTACAGATATTCTTTCAATCATACGAAGGGTACAGATTTTCTTTCATTTATACAAAGGGTACAGATTGTGTTTCAATTATACAAAGGATACAGATTTTGTTTCAATTATACGAAGGTTACAGATTTTGTTTCAATCATACGAAGGGTACAGACTGTTTTAATCATACAAAGAGTACAGATTTTGTTTCAATCATACATGGGGTACAGATTTTCTTTCAATCATACAAAGGGTGCAGATTTTCTTTCAATCATGCAAAGGGTACAGATTGTCTTTCAATCATACAAAGGGTACAGGTTTTGTTTCGATCACACAAAGGTTACAGATTTTGTTTCAATCATATAAATGGTATATTTGTGTCTCAATCGTACAAAGGTTACGGGATTTCCTTCAATCACACCAAGGGTATATTTTTCTTTCAATCATACATAGGTCTTTCAATAATACATATGGCGCACGCATGCATGCACACACACACACACACACACACACACACACACACACACACACACACACACACACTTACACGCGCACACACAAGCGCACACACACGCGCACATACACACAAACACACACACACACAAACACACACACACACACACACACACACACACACACACACGAGCCCACTGACCAGACTCGGCCACGTCCTTGATGTCCTTGTCCTGGAGGTGGGCCATGTAGCCCAGGATGGTGAAGACAATGAAGCCAGCGAAGAACGACGTGCCGCTGTTCACCAAGGCGAACAGTATCGAGTCCCTGCCCACACCAGCGGACTACATTGCAGCGCCAAACAACACAGAACTCATGCACAAACCTAAAGACATCCATGCTACACAAAGCAACAGCAAACTGACAACATTGCAGCGCCAAACAACACAGACCTAACACATACACTTACAGACATCCACGCTATACAAAGCAGCAGCAAACGGACAACATTGCAGCGCCAAATAACACAGACCAAACAACCAACCTACAGACATCCACGATACACAAAGCAACAGCAAACGGACATTGCAGCGCCAAACAACACAGATCACACACACACCTACAGATATCCACGCCACACAAAGCAACAGCAAACAGACAACATCGCAGCGCCAAAAAACTCAAAGTACACACACCTAAAGACATCCAAGGTACACAAAGCAGCAGACAACTTGTTCTCTTCATCCACATGTAAAGACACTAGCACCCTCCCCCCCACCCCCCCCCCCCATCCCCAAAGTTTTTGAGACAGGGATCGGGAGGGGAAGGCAAGGGAGGGGGGGAGGAGTTAAGGAAAGAGGGCGGGGGGGAGGGGGGGGTAAAGACGGAGGAGGGGGGAAGCAGTTAGCGCCAAAAATACACATGTTCTGGTATAGCATATCAAACGGTATTTGCTGGTGATGCGCTTTTCTGTCACATTTTCTTCTTCGTTTTCCACGAAATGCCGTCCCTACTGTGGTCTATGAAGAGGTGTTTTTTTTAAGAAATTGGACGGGTGGCAGACAGGAGCGGGAGAGGTGGGGATGGAAGGGGGGGGGGGGCAGTATGGAGGGGTTAAAGAAGATGGAGGGAGGGAAAGCGTAAGTCCCTTATTTATGCACACACACACACACACACACACACACACACGTCTCTCCTCTCCTGTGGACCTGTCAAGCGGACTTATCAAAAGACAACCTTTCAATCTGCTTTGCGGGGAACGCATCTTCCACACGGAAGGGCGAAGCGGGTCTTCGTTGAAAACGATGCGATGTTCTGGTTGTCCTCTCCCCCAGGAAAACTGAAGCAAAGGGATGACTGAAACGCTGACACTGTGCTCCACATACCGAACTCTCCCTTTCACAACATCAACTACCAGCAGACAGGAGAGGACCTCCTGACACAATAATCTTCTGACATGAACATCGCTTTTACCGCCACTGCACCAGAGGACAGACGACCTGACACAACGTTGCACACGGCACACACGTGACCCTCACTTCCACAACTACAACCAGAAGAACGACGACGGCCTGACACAACGTTGCACACGACGCATGACGCTCACTGTCGCTACAACACAAGAAAGAATACAGAGGACAAAAGAGACGCTGAACAAGAAGACAGAGGACAAAGGAGGGGCTGACCTGTAGGAGTTGTGGTGGAACTTGTTGTAGCTGCCCAGGGCGGTCAGGGTGCCCAGAGCTATGGAGGAAGAGAAGAAGATCTGGGTGCCGGCGTCCACCCACACCTGCAGGAAGACACCCATGGAGAAGAACACACACACACACACACACACACACACACACACACACACACACACACACACACACCCCACGATATATTTAACACAATAATAGTAGCTAATTCTTTCAGTAACCCGATAGCTACTTTGCTACTTTCTTTAAGTTGATGATCTGTACGTGTATGACAGTACACCATAGACTACAGTAATCAAGGTATCATACCTATAAACCGTGATAATTTTAGCATTTTATTCTGCCGTTCAACAGCTCATGCATTTTTAAACGCATTTAGGTGGTGCTGGGAAAATTTAAGCGAAAAAAGTTATATTTTTCCCTTAACAGATGGTGAAATTCATCACAATTACATTTTTGCAGAAATAGGCAGTTTTGTCATGCAGGCTAATCGTCGAAACAACTTTTTGTTATTCTACCTGACGCGCAGGCACAGTTTACGAACAGCTTTGTTACCATTGTTTGTTGCCATGTGTTCTGTGGCCATTTTCCAACAGGTTTTGTTGCCTAGTTTTGTAGCTTCTGATTAACCTTTTTTCCGCCTATTCCACCATATACTACAGTATTTCCCTTATTCGGCCAAGTCACTGACAGGTCTAATTCAAAAGTAAATGGATGTCTTTTCACCAGGATCATATAAAAGGCGTACTTAGCATTACAGATGAGGACCGAACAACCGATTTATGTGTGTGGAGCGCTTCTGAAAATCTGTTGGAGCCGCCGCAAACCGGTTTTCGTTGTTGTTGTTTTCAAGGAGGACTCGCCGCTATTGACTTTTCTGATCTGCGCACTATGCATGTACTACACTGGCTAACTTCCAGTGATTGATTTGTGATGTGCACACTATGCATGTACTACACTGGCTAACTTCCAGTGATTGATTTGTGATGTGCGCACTATGCATGTACTACACTGGCTAACTTCCAGTGATTGATTTGTGATGTGCGCACTATGCATGTACTACACTGGCTAACTTCCAGTGATTGATTTGTGATGTGCGCACTATGCATGTACTACACTGGCTAACTTCCAGTGATTGATTTGTGATGTGCGCACTATGCATGTACTACACTGGCTAACTTCCAGTGATTGATTTGTGATGTGCGCACTATGCATGTACTACACTGGCTAACTTCCAGTGATTGATTTGTGATGTGCGCACTATGCATGTACTACACTGGCTAACTTCCAGTGATTGATTTGTGAT
>CM065728.1:72786401-72803901 GCA_033310375.1 Conus canariensis | reverse complement strand
CAAAAATGACAAGTCGCGACACGTGTTTTTCAAGGCGCGTGAGAAATGTGTGCCACAAAATTGCAGTTGCCGCATTCACTATCAATTTGTGCGTGTACTTCAATTTGTTTGGACCACAAAGGCGGTACAATTGATTTTTTTGTGAATTTTTAAAAGTTTTTGTGCATTCTCAATGTTGGTCCTTAACTTTTTTTGAACAGTATATATTGAAGCCAACAAATATGTACAAAATATTCACATATATACCCACCGACTAGACCTATTTCTAATCAAATAAACCCTTGATTCTACTGGTAAGAAAAAAAAGTAAATGATGCCTTAAGGTGTCGTAAATAGAAACCCAAGGGCAGCTCACTCCAAGAACTGGTCACTGAATGAAAACTCGACAGCAACATACTCCAAGAACTGGTAATTGAATGAAAACTCAAGGGCAACTTACTCCAAGAACTGGTAGTTAAATAAAAGCTCAAAGGCAACTTACTCCAAGAACTGGGAAGTAAAAAAAAAAACTCAAGGGCAGCTCACTCCAAGAACTGGTGATTAAATGAAAACTCAAGGGCAACTTACTCCAAGAACTGGTAATTTACCAAAAGCTCAAGGGCAACTCACTCCAAGAACTGGGAAGTAAATAAAAATTCAAGGGCAGCTCACTCCAACTGGGAAGTGTATAAAAAAAAAACTCAAGGGCAGCCACTCCCAGAACTGGGAAACATATAAAAACTCAAGGGCAGCCACTCCCAGAACTGGGAAACATATAAAAACTCAAGGGCAGCCACTCCCAAAACTGGGAAACATATAAAAACTCTAGGGCAGCTCACTCCCAGAACTCGGTGACGGGGTCGACCAGTGTGTCGGTGATGTTGGGGTCGCTGCTGTTGGCGGCGGTGGCCTTGAAGTCCTCGGAGCAGATGGTGGCGTTGTTCCAGTCGTTGTCGCACTTCTCCCAGGGCAGCGTGGACCTGCAGGAGTAGAAGAGGTAGTAGATGGCCCAGGCCAGGATCACGTTGTAGTAGCAGTTCAGGAAGAACACGATGATGCACGACGCCAAACCGATACCTGCACAGTGAGAGAGACAGAGAGAGAGAGAGAGAGAGAGAGAGAGAGAGAGAGAGATTAAGTTTCAGTTTCATGAATGAGGTCATTGCGCATGATTTAAAGCTGATGGAAAGGTGAATTAATGACCAAGATGAGAGAATTCAAGAAGAGCGTCTCGTGGCTACGACTTAGATGTCTGACCCACGCATTAGCCCAACACGCTGGTCAGACCTTAAGTACACACACCTACCAAACATTGGCTGTGACATTTTTATCATTGTATTGTGTTGGTGAGTGTACACGTGTGCATGGGTGTGTAGGCACAGGCGCATGAGTGTGTGTGCCAGTGTATGCGGTGCGAGAGCGCATGATGCGTGTGTGTGCGTGTGTGTGTCATGATGCGCGCGCGCGCGCGCGCGTGTGTGTGTGTGTGTGTGTGTGTGTGTGTGTGTGTGTGTGTGGTGTGTGTGTGTGTGGTGTGCGTGGTGCGTGCGTGCGTGTGTGTGTGTGTGTGTGTGTGTGTGTGTGTGTGTGTGTGTGTGTGTGTGTGTGTGTGCGTGCGTGCGTGTGTGTGTGTGTGTGCGAGCAATTTGTGGCTTGTGTGAGCATGCTCCTGCGCGCACGTATCTGCACATATATGTGTACATATATGTGTAAATGTGCGTATGTGCCTCTGTATATGGGCGTATACGCATGGGCGTGTGTGTGTGTGTGTGTGTGTGTGTGTGTGCGCGCGTGCGTGTATATGCGCAAGTTGTGTGTATGTGCGCATGAGAGAGAGAGAGAGAGAGAGAGAGAGAGAGAGAGAGAGAGAGAGAGAGAGAGAGAGAGATTAAAACTACAGAAAATTCTGTTTAAAATGCTTATATCAGCGACGATCCAGAAAATAAACAGGAAAGAGTGAGACAGGGAAGCAACAATAACAGTGACACTGATGACGGTGTCCAGAGATCATCCAGAAATCACCGATTACCAGCGTCTAGCGGTCATTTCTGTTCGGGAACCGACTCAAGTTGACGTTGACGTTGACGACGATGACGACACGAACGTTCCCTTCAGATTTAACGCCAGACTCCACGCTTGTCCTATCATAAGGACGACGTTGATATTGATGACAATGACAACACCAGTGACTCCCCTTGAAACATAGGCTCCAGATTCCACATCTGCCTTTCCTATGTCTCTTCATAACGTGTCCCTTTAGAATGACGGCGTATGGACAAAGACGACAGCAGTGACTCGCCTTGACATACGGGCTTCAGATTCCACGTGTGCCTCTCCTGTGTCTTCATGAAATGTCCCATAATGATGACAACATAATGATAATGACGACACTGGTCATTCGCCTCGAACTATGGCGTCCGAATTCCATGCCTGCCGCTCCCATCTTTTCGCGTATCCTCTAAAATGATGATGACGATGACGCTAAAGACGAAGACGACACCGATGACTCATCTCGAAATATGGCCATCAGGTTCCATGCTCATAATCCCCTACCCCCAACCCTTCTCCTCTCTCTCTCTCTCTCTCTCTCTCTCTCTCCTCTCTCTCTCTCTCTCTTCATAAAATGTCCCCCCAAAATGATGATTACGACGATGTAGATGGCAACGACGACAGCAGCTGACTCAATTTAAAACATGGGCATCACGTTCCATGCTGCCACCCACCATCCCTCACCCCCATCCCTCACCCCACTCCCTCACCCCCATCCCCCATCCCTCACCCCCATCCCTCACCCCCATCCCATCCCTCACCCCCATCCCTAACCCCCATCCCTCACCCCATCCCCACCCCATCCCCACCCCCATCCCTCACCCCCATCCCTCACCCCCATCCCTCACCCCCATCCCCCACCCCACCCCCACCCCTCCCCACCCCCATCCCTCACCCCCATCCTCACCCCCATCCCTCACCCCATCCCCCATCCCCCACCCCCATCCCCCATCCCTCACCCCCATCCCTCACCCCCATCCCTCACCCCCATCCCCCATCCTCACCCCCATCCTCACCCCCATCCCCCATCCCTCACCCCCATCCCTCACCCCCATCCCCACCCCATCCCTCACCCCCATCCTCCCCCATCCCTCACCCATCCCTCACCCCCATCCCCCCCACCCCCATCCCTACCCATCCCCCCATCCCCCATCCCTCACCCCCATCCCTCACCCCATCCCTCACCCCCATCCCACCCCCATCCCACCCATCCCTCCCATCCCCCATCCCTCACCCCCATCCCTCACCCCCATCCCTCACACCCCATCCCCCACCCCCATCCCTCACCCATCCCCCATCCCTCACCCCATCCCCCCATCCCTCACCCCCATCCCTCATCCCCCATCCCCCATCCCTCACCCCCATCCCCACCCCCATCCCTCACCCCCATCCCCCACCCCATCCCTCACCCCATCCACCCCCATCCCTCACCCCATCCCACCCCATCCCCCCTCACCCCCATCCCCACCCCCATCCCTCACCCCCATCCCTCCCTCACCCCCATCCCTCACCCCCCCATCCCCTACCCCACCCCCATCCCTCACCCCCATCCCCTCACCCCCATCCTCCACCCCCATCCCTCACCCCTCATCCCCCATCCCTCACCCCATCCCTCACCCCCATCCCTCACCCACACCCCCATCCCTCACCCCCATCCTCACCCCATATCCCACCCCACTCACCCCCATCCCTCACCCATCCTCACCCCCTCTCCTATTTCAATACCCAAATTCCCAAAAGCTGATGACCATACCCGTGACTGATATTAAATAGGGGCACCAGTTCTGCTTGTGAGCCTCTCTCTCTCTCTACATTACGCTGAATTACGAGACGTCGATGTTAAGTGACGATGATGTTATGATGATGACGACACCACTATAACTCACCTTGAAAAATCGGCACCAGGTTCCAGGCCTGCAGCCCCCCTCTGTTCATGAACTGGCCCACCGCCACCTCCAGGTAGAAGAGAGGGATGCCGCCGAAGATGACACAGAGGAAGTAGGGGATGAGGAAGGCCCCTGTAACATCACCACCCTAGGTCTGGGCACTGCCGACTTCACGGTGCATGGTTACAACCCGCGTTCAAAAGAAACTGTCAGGTCTATAAAAAATAAAATTAAAAAACATAAAGTGTACTATTTAAACCTATACCAGGAACATAAAACAGACTTGAACGTCACTGAAGTCAAAGCAAACTACAAATGAGCAAACAGAACACGGCGCACAGTGACGACGATTCCATCTACTATACGTTGACTGCAATGAGGGGAGTATATGTGATGTGCGTTTTTCGTAGCTGTCGTTTGTAACGTCTGAACAAGACAATTTTGTCGACAATTGACATGTCTGTTTTGTGTGGTGTATTAGATGGGTATTATTTTGCACTTTGTTCTGTGTGCTCATTTGTGTTTTGCCTTTGTGAGATCATTTCCATCGCGGCTTCTTTGCGTCCAGTGAAGAAGTGCTCGCTCTCACGTGCACGCCCGTGCCGGTCAGACCTCCTTTCGGCTGCCAGAGTGATCTACGACACTGGCACTGGTTTTATGTCACTTTACAGCTATCTGTGCAGAATGCCCTGAATGACGTTTGGAACTGCCATTGGTTTTATGTCACTTTACAGCTGTCTGTGCAGAATGCCCTGAATGACGTTTGGAACTGCCATTGGTTTTATGTCACTTTACAGCTGTCTGTGCAGAGTGCCCTTCTGAAATAATCAATGGAACTGGAACAAGTGCTATGTCACTTGACAGCTATCTTTGCGGAATGCTCCGTCTACAATGACGTATGACCCTGGCACAAGAGCTACGTCATTTGACAGCTGTCTATGCAGAATACTTCCAAAAATGACGAATGAAACCGGCACTTGTCTTTTGTTACTTGACAGCTATCTCTGCAGAATGCCCTTCAAGAAAACAACTTGAAACTGGCACAGGTTCCATGTCACTCGACGACAAGAATGCCCTTTTGAATATAACGCCTGAAACTGGCACTGATTCTGTTTTCTTGACAGCAACCTATGCAGCATATTCTTTTTTAATGACGTATGAAAATGGCACTGGTACTATGTCACTTGACAGTTTTCTGTGCAGAATGCCCTTCTTAAAATGATATACGAAACTCACACTGGTTCTGTTACAGTTATACGCCGATTGCCATTCCAAAATGACGTATGAAACTGACACTGGTTCTAACCTGACAGTTAGCAGCAGAGAATGCCACTCTGAAAAATGCTAGTGAAATTGACCCTGGTCTAGTTTATTTTACAGCTAACTGTACAGAATGCCATGTTTAAAAAAAAATGACATATGAAATTATCATTGTTTCATTTAATTTAAGGCTGTGTATTTAAACGCAAAAATGACTCGATTGATTACGGTAAAAAATGATGAGATGGAAAAGAAAGAAAATGGACGATGACAAGAAAAGACCAACATATGCACTCTTACAGAGGTAAACACAAACATACATAGACACGCATGCTCTCTCTGTCTCTGTCTCTCTCTCTCTCTTATCCCCTCTCTCTCTCTCTCTCTCTCTCCTCTCTCTCTCTCTCTCTCCTCTCCCTCCCTCTCTCTCTCTCCTTCTCTCTCTCCCTATCTCTCTCTCTCTTTCTCCCCCCACCTCTCTCTCTCTCAAATACGCATACAGAGAGAGAGAGAGAGACAGACAGACAGACAGACAGACAGACAGACAGGGAGAGAAAGACAGACGGAGAGAGACAGACAGACAGAAGACAGACGGACAGACAGAGAGAGAGAGAGAGAGCGAACGAGCGAGAGAGAGGGAGAGAGATACAGCGAGAGCGAGCAAGAGAGAGAGAGAGAGAGGAGAGAGAGAGAGAGATTTAATGTCAGTTTGTTTCATTAAGGGGGTGTTGCTGCGTATGGGCTGGTCCATATACGTTACTCCACATCTGCTAAGCCGCGAGACCACTCACACAGAGTTTTGGGCACACACACACACACACACACACACACACACACACACACACACACACACACACACACGTGATTCAATAATAATAACAGCCACAACAATAACAACAGCAACACACCACCACCCACAAGGGAACATTTTTACAGCGATTTCCAAAAGCTTCAAGCGCTTTACAACAGCAAGAAGCATACATATGTACATCTCTCTTTTCACGCGCACACACACACACACACACACACACACACACACACACACACACACACACACACACACCTGTGATTCAATAACAACAACAATGAAACATTTTTATAGCGATTTCCAAAATCTCAGAGCGCCTTACAATAGCTAGAAGCATGCATATATGCATCTCTTTACACACACACACACACACACACACACACACACACACACACACACACACACTCAAACACACACACACACACACACACACACACACACACACACACACACACTCACACACACACACACACACACACACACACACATACACACACACAACTACTTCAAAAAGACTCAAAAAGAAGGAGGGCCTCAGGGGAAAACTGCTTGAAATGTTTTTCAATTGACACAGCCACTGCTTCGCCCTGCTTCACGAACATCTTCACAAAAGACCACGCCACCATGACTTATCACACAGTCTCTGCATCAGTTCTCACGGCCATCTCAGTAAAACGTCACGCCACCATGACATATGAAACTGTCAGCGCATCGCGCGTACACACACACACACACGCACACACACACACACACCCACACACATTACTCTCTGTATGTGTGTGTGTGTGTGTTGTGTGTGTGTGTGTGTGTGTGTGTGTGTGTGTGTGTGTGTGTGTGAAAACGCCAGTCAAAATATAAGTTTACTATCTAATAGCTGGGGCGGGTTTCGCACGGTTCATTGCACTAGCCGACCCGATGACCCCTTCCCTGCCCCCCCCCCCCCCCCCCGCCCCCCTCCCCTTCGCATTCCACCCATATTGATTCCCTGTCTATCCTCCATCCTTTCTGCCACCCCCTATCGTCTTCTCTTTTCATCCGGTGGCCTCACTCTCACCGCCTTTTCCGGCTACCCCTAAAGGTCTATTCACACTGTTCGAAGCACGAAAACAGGCAGAAAGCAGAACAAGGCCCCGCTTTCGCACAGAACAGAACAGCTATCAAAAGATGTGCCAAACCCAAACTCGCAAAACCTACACCCAAGTCAAATGCTAGGCGATGACGACCTACAAATTTATGTTGCAAAATATGTTCATGATTGCATTAATATAAAAAGTCAAAAATGGCTCCCTATATGGGCCCAGATGAATTGTGGTCTATCCATTAATGATGGTTTCTCATAATACCATTCTGTGTCTATACACCCTTAAGGGTTCTAGTGACAATTAAACTCTGAGTCTGAGTCTGAGTCTGCATCGCTTCCTTGGCTCGCCTGCGTCACGACGTTGTGATCTGTACACAGCACAAAGCTGATCTGATGCCACGGGTAGTCCCACCTCGTTGTCCTTTCTTCACACGCACCACACGATGACTCCCTCTCACACATACCCTTTGAACGTGAAAGGCAGTTTACAGCTCACAGCTGACAAGTCCCTAGGGGTCACTGGCTAACTCTCGCTGCAGTGTCGTTATGGGAAACCACAGAAACTATGGAGATAAGACGGTTAACTGCAGAAATCTGACGTCAAGTTCATGTGGGATTTTTCTTCTTTAAAGAAACTCTTGTCTGAGCTGGGCCGAAACACTTATCTGATGGAGGTTTCTTTGCTGAAGACCGACCTTCTGCTGTCTGGAGTTTCTTTGTACAGAAGTGATTTGCATGTCTTTTTCTGCATACAAATAAATGTAAAGACAACAGAAAAGAACGAAATGAATGGACACTGTATGAAATAAAACTTCGACGGAGACCACGTGTGCGTGGTTTCAGTTTGCTTCTCATTTGCGATGGTATGCTTTAGAGACACCACGCTGGTTCGCTACCTCCACGATAAGGACTTATTTGCACCCTTCTGTTCGTTTGTTTCTCCGGCAGGCAGACTGCGCACAGTCTAGTCGAGTAATCTAAACGAATCGTGGTGTAAAGATGAAACGGGGCCAATGGACAAACCCAAAAACTTTGGGAGTGGTTCCGAATCAAACAGCACGTCAAGAACCCGTTCATGACAAAGTTTCCACTGGACATGGACACAGTGAAATTATCTCTCATGAATTGTCTACAAAATCATATATTTTTATTGAACACCAGAACTTTCTACTGATATATACATTGCGATTTCATATTTTTCATATCCTATCGGTGGAAGAAAACTGGATGGGAAGTAACTCTTTGTCCATGCCTATTATCACGGCCACTGACGCAAACTTTTGTTTTTAACCTTGATTTGACATGCCACAGAACTTTAGCGTGAGAGAGAGAGAGAGAGAGAGAGAGAGAGAGAGAGAGAGAGAGAGAGAGACAGAGAGACAGAGAGAGACAGAGAGAGAGACAGAGAGAGAGAGAGAGAGAGAGAGAGAGAGAGAGAGAGACTTCTTACCAACGCTACCTTTTTGGTCTCCTGTATTACTGTGTTACTGTAAACACAGCTTTTTTTAACGTTACATGTTGGTGTGGGTCTGGGTCAGAGGACAGATCTGTGATTAAGCCTTGACAGAAGTCTGTGCCCTCCCGAGTGCCCTTCTGGCTGAAAAGGAAACGCACAGTTCTTAAGGAAAAGCCCTGGGGGAGAAATGTCCTGTAGACTGTTTTTACAGCATGTCCAGCATGTCGGCACCACAACTTGTCATTGATATGCCTTCACTCGCACTGAACATTCGCCTTCGCGTGTTTGAAAATACGAAGCTGTTCAAGCGCCCTCTGTGATGGGTGCTCTGATATAACAAAAAAAAAAAATTGAGCGCAAGAAACGAGTCATATTTTCAAGAATCCTTACCCAGCGCCACCTGGAGCTGGTGAACGAGTTTGACAGCAATCCTGGCAATCCACTGTCATGATCCATCCCTTTCCCTAACACTTCATTCAGCTTTCATCTGAATAGGTCCATGCAAGAGTCGACTGTGGACGGGCATAAACGGATGGCTGTGTTCAAAACACAGAGTTCAATGGTTCTCATAGCTGTCAACAAACGATTTCATATTTGTACTTAGCGGTCTTCCTTTTTATCCTATCTCTCCTCCCCCCCCCCCCCCCCCCCCCCACACACACACACACACGCACCTTCCCACTCCCGTTATCCCCATCCCCACCCCATCCCTACTCCGTGCTTTCGAAATCATGTCATTTTCATAGTGACTGAAGGCTCCCTCACTGGCACTTTTTTCTCCCCATAATTTGTTTATTTCTGTTGTTTGTTTGTTCTTGTTCTGTCAAAAGAACACCAAATTGTGTATTTTTGTTGCTTGTTTGTTTGTGTGTGTGTGTGTGTGTGTGTGTGTGTGTGTGTGTGTGTGTGTGTGTGTGTGTGTGTGTTCTTGTTCTGTCTGAAGAAGACCAACAGGTCTAGGCTCATCACTACTTTCAAAGCTTCACAAAGCATCTGTCAATGGATCCACATTTTCTACCGTCATGCATATTTCTATCTGTGCTGACACATGGTATTGGGATGCATCTGTTGACTCCAAATTACAGGACAAAGTTGTCTTTTTTTACCTCTGTTGTAATCTCCAAACTTTGACCTCTTTTTTTTAAACCGCTTAACAGTGTTCTACCCTCCAAATACAACATTTCCGTCCTATAAAATTGTAAATAGTTGCCGTGTGATACGTAAACTGATGACATGAACTTGAAGATAAAACTTGAACAATTAAAACACATCTTAAGTTGAGTTGGTGTATGGCTTTGTAAAGATGGTGCCACTTTCACTTGCCCTACAACAAACTGGCAGAACACTCTTCTTCTTCTTCTTCTTTTTCTTCAAGGCCCGCGACCGTTCTCTGATGCCAGTTACTTACTTCGTGATCCGCTTATCTTTGAATCTTCTCACAGCAGTCGTTGGGTAACGCTCGTCACAATATTGCAATCCTTGGAAGCCCCAACCTGTGGAAACAGGCCTTTACGTCTCGCCCAGTCATATTGCAATCAATGGAAGCCCCAACCTGTGGAAACAGGCCTTTACGTCTCGCCAAGTCATATTGCAATCACTGGAAGCCCCAACCTGTGGAAACAGGCCTTTACGTCTCGCCCAGTCATATTGCAATCATTGGAAGCCCCAACCTGTGGAAACAGGCCTTTACGTCTCGCCCAATCAGGGCGGTGTTGTCAGCCCCAGCGCCGGTCGACCTCAAAACGCTGCCAGTATCGGTCTGTCCTGTTTTGCGTGACGACAGTGGCCTTGCAAGGATTCTCTTACGGTCACAGGAGAAGGGCCTTAAAAACTGCGGCGTCCCTACCAGCGATACATGAAACGCGACCACTTCATACCTTGATCTTTGCTGGAAAGTCTTCGTCGTTGTTTACGTGTTTCTTGTGGGGAAACGTTCTTCGATTGCTGTTTTAAAACAGCCTGGGAGAGAGAGAGAGAGAGAGAGAGAGAGAGAGAGCACACGATCACTGGTCCAAAAATTGTCTGTCTGCTGACGTACGTCTGCGGGCGTTTTCTTCTTCTTCCCTCATGAGTTTGTACGTCTACCTTTGTGTCTTTGTTCACATACCAGCTAGCTTGCCTTTTCAAGCGCAGTGAAATTGTAAACAGCCACGGGTGACTGCTTGTAGAGTTGGGGCGACCACCTTTTCCAGGTGTTTACCTTGAAGGGGAAGCACGCGCGCGCGCGCGCACACACACACACACACACACACACACACACACACACACACACACACACACACACACACACACTCCCCAGCGCTCGGGCACACGCGGCACAAATTCGCACGCGTGCAAACGCTTGCATTCCCCCATGCCATCTCTCCTCCACCTTGCTCCTTCCTTGGAGACTTTGGGCGACCATCTTTAACTTCCCCATCTTCCTTCCTGGCTGAAGCGTACGGTGAAAGGGGGGCGTGATCGGGAAGGAGCAAGGTGGAGGAGAGATGTCGTTACGAATGAGGGAGTGCAAGCGTTTGCACGCGTGCCAATTTGTGCCGCCTGTGCCCGAGCGCTGGGGAGTGTGTGTGTGTGTCTGTATTGGTGCGTGCGTGCGTGCATACGTGCGTGCATGTGTGCGTGTGCGTGCGTGTGTTTTGTGTGTGTGTGTGTGTGTGTGTGTGTGTGTGTGTGTGTGTGTGTGTTCTGTCATTAAGTATTATTTTAGTTTTATCTTATTTAGTTTGTATGTGTATTGATTTTTTTTTATAATGTTCTTTCTTATGTGTTGCATAAATAACTTTAACTCACTTATCACAAGGCAAGTCTGCGTAATCTCTTGTTGAAGTTGTCCGTATCTGCGTGCGTTTGCGCGCGCGCGTGTCTGTGTATGTTGTGTGTGTGTGTGTGTGTGTGTTGTGTGTGTGTGTGTGTGTGTGTGTGTGTGTGTGTGGATCCTCTCAGAGGATTTTTTCGGCAATTACAAGCGTTAGCAGGGCAAAACTTGGAAGAACAATAAATAATTCAAGATCTTTCCACCCATCTTCTGAACGAAGGTATTACCAAATGGTAAAGGCCATAAATCTGCATTGACCATTTTTAAAGATTTGTTTTCAATCTTAGGAAATTTGTATTGTCTTAAAAATGTCATAAGTTGCAATTACTGTTCTGCACATTAATGCAAGGTATGTTTAACGATGTTTCACTGAAACACCACAGCAAATATCAACTGACATGTTACATGAGACCATTTGATGTAGTTCCTACCTTGACAAAGAGGAGATTTGCAGAAATGTCTAATTTCATATTTAAAAAAATTGGCTACGTATAGAATAATGAGTCAGTTTTAATTAGTTGATACAATACTAGTACAATTCCAGTCAAAAGATATGAAAGATCTACTTCCCTTCAGGTTTCTAAGACATTTTCAACACCCAATAACTGCAGAACCACTAGACTGTAACATGTTATATCAACCAGAACGTTCCAGCTTGAAATATATGAAACACGTACTATTGTTACCACTATATGAAAAAAAAAGCTATATCTCGCAAAGCAAGATCTGTGGTGAGATAGATAGAAAACCAAACAGTCTTCATTCTTTTCACATTAACGGTTACCGAATGATACCTATACGTCATAAATGTGCCCGTAAGACCAGTTCTAACAAAATGTAAGGGATGTTTAATAGAAGCGTATATATATACGAGATGACAACAACCATTTGGAACGAGTCAGTGCTAAAATGCGGGTGCCATATAGCAGCTCGGTTGGAAAAGTGTCCTCACTTCGATCCACAACTGGCCGGCAGTATGTATGCCCATCAAACGAAGCCAAAAATAAGCCAGTCTTCCATCCACGTTCTAGCTTCTACCCTAACCTTGACACACTCACCCACCCCTCCCCATCCCAACACCTTCCCTACCGCGTCCCCTTTCATTTCATTGTGTCCCTATGTTACTCACTGCCTAAACGTACAGAACGCGTTCTGACCGGCACAGGAGGAGTGTGTTACATAACTGAATTAAAGACTTCACCCTGCTGGCCTAGCCTTCTCAACACTCTTCTCAGTCTAGATTCATCCCTATAGACTCTACCGTCAATCAGTTGCTGCATATGTAATGATCTATGTTCCTCTTTTGATAATGGTACAACAATGCAAGCCGTTTTCCTTGACATTTCCAAAGCTTTCGATCGTGTCAGCCACAAAGGTCTCCTGCATAAAATGAAAGCGATTGGCATACGAGGTAAATTACATGAATGGTTTATTGATTACTTATTAAATCGTACTCAAGCAGTTACCATAAAAGGCGAACAATCTGTATACAAGAGAATTCCTTCTGGTGTTCCACAAGGCTCAGTACTAGGCCCGCTCCTGTTTCTTACATAATATATATATATATATATATATATATATCAATATATAAATAATATATATAATGATCATATTTTTACTTAATAATAATTTAAATATAATGTGACTTAAAAGAAAATTTAGAATTTAATAACAACTGTTGTTTCATGCATAGAAAACTCTCATTGGTTACAATCGTCAGATAACCGCCCAGATTTTTAAAGGTGGGTCTATGACCTGACCAGTTTTTATTAAAAGCTTAGAGTAGAAAGCTCTCGAAACTATCAAATCCTTTTGATTGTTTCGTTGTGATTTCTGAATTCTTGTTCCATGTCTGGAATTTGCATCTTGAAGCCTAGCCAGTGTGTAAACCATCAACCTATCCATGGTGTTTATTAAAAGTATGACATAAATAATACGTGTTAAATGCATGTAAGTAATTAGAATTTTCTGTTGAAGCCAATCAGGTGTCACGATCTTTTTGAACATACATTGCTTATATGCTGCTCTCCTTTTTATGATTTCTCCGATTTTTGATCCATTTTTTTATCCATCCTTTCAGCTATCCCACATTAATTTCCCATTCATTTGAGCCATTATTTGCTATCTCCACTTTTTAAATCTTTTCTGGTTTCTCATATCTCAGTTTTGAATATACTCTTTTCAGCAATACCTATGTATTTGTTTCTACTTCGCGTTCCTCCTCCATTTACAGTTGTCTTGGTAGAATTGCTTTGATGCATGAGGCATCTAAGGTGACGAGTGCAAGAGAGGCCTTCCTATTAATTCTTGTTCAGTTGCAACACTTCTCTCTTTCGTCCCCTCTCTTTTTCTCTATCTGCTTCTTCATTTTTGTTTTCATATTTAATGATGTTTTTACTAGGGCGAGGACGATTAACCCATGATTATACCTGATAAAATTTGATCTTACTTTCTTCTCCACTAAAGTCAGGAAATTTATGTAAATGTTTTGGAAATGTGATAGTGTGTGGATCTGAGAAAGTTTTAAAACCCTATACTGTGTTTTCAAACTCTTCCCCTACATATGTAGGGTTGAAACCATTATCTTCCATTGTTAACATGTTCTACATTTCGCTTGGATGTCTGCTCTGCAAAATTTGTACATGTATCTGATCAATGATTTGTAGTTATAGAAATGTAAACCCATTTTGTTCTACGCCATTTTTAACGATCTACGCCCTTCGTCATTCAATTGTGTTTCAACAAAAATTTTACTCAATACCAGTAATTAGTGAATCTGCCTTTATTCTTATGCCTTCATTCCGGTATTGGTTCTTTAGTATGGAGGTGGATAATTATTTTGAATTGTTTACATTAGGCGGCGTATATGACAATGTTGGTTAAATTTTTGTTGGTGTTATTATGTGCTGGTTGAGGTCTGTGTAAAATCTTCCAAAACCAAAATCTAAAAATCACTATTGAAGCAAATAAAAAGATAGTGAACTACCTAGATATAACGTTAGACCTCAACCAGCACATATATAAACCATACAAGAAGCGTTACACAAAAGTGGCTACAACTACAAACTACAATATGATCCAGATAATGACATGAGCAGACACAAGAAGAACAGGAAAAGGAAGATCATATGGTTCAACCCCCCCATATGACGGAAGAGTAAAAACAAATATAGGGAAAGAATTCTTTAGAATCCTAACATCATCATTCCCAAAAGAGCATAAATTATCCAAGATATTTAACAAAAGTAACATCAAATTATCATACTCATGTATGCCCAACCTTAAAAACATCATTGATTCAACCAACAAAATGAAAAGCAGTATAGAGAAAAACGAGGGTGACGAAAGGAAATCTTGCAACTGCATCAAGAAAGAACAGTGCCCTCTGAGCAACAAATGCCTCTACAACAACATTGTGTACCAAGCCACTGTAACATCAGAGAACGCAGAAGAAACATATATAGGTATTACTGAAAACCAATTTAAAACTAGATATGCAAACCACAAACAGTCATTTAACAAAGAAAGATACAAAAACCAAACAGAATTGAGTAAATACATCTGGAAGCTCAAAGAGAAAAAAATAGACTACAATATATCCTGGAAAATCATAAAAAGAGCAGCACCATATAACAATATTTCAAAAAGATGTAACCTATGCTCAACAGAAAAAATACATAATACTATGCAAACCACAAATGGCAACTTTAAACACCAGGATAGAAATGGTTAACAACTGCAGGCACAAGTGGAAATTCCTATCAGTGAACAAGAATCAGAAAACACACGAAAAACACAGACAGCACGTGATGACAGACAACACAAGCAGTTATAAAACACCGGCAGCACAGACCCACCACATCCTGACGATTGCAACCGCATGCGGTTTCATGCATGAAACAACGTTGTAGATAAAATTTTAAACCTTTCCTTTTTAACAAATGTTGCTCCCAGTGCGGTTGAGCATTTTTCTAAAATCTCTGTTGGCACTTGCCACCATTATCTTATATATATATATATATATATATAAAATATATATATATATATATATCTCAATGATATTGTAAATGAAATCCAATCCAATATAAAAATTTTTGCTGATGACACAAGCATGTATTTATCACTTAATAATCCCAATCTCCTAGCAGAAATACTGAATGCTGACTTGGAAAAGATAAACTCATGGGCTAGAATTTGGAAAGTAAAAACAGAACTGTTGAATTTCACTCGCAATAGGAATGTGATATTCCCTCTTACATTTGGCTCTACAATTCTACAAAGTACTAACCAGCATAAACACCTAGGTATCATTCTTCAAAATGATTGCAAATGGGATGAGTAGATAAAACATATAACGACCACTGTTACCATGTTAATTTCATGTCTAAAAAGCTATAAAGGAAGTAGAAAAGCTCTCGAAATCTTATACAAATCCTTTATATTGCCACATTTCGATTACGTCGACATTGTCTGGGACAACCGTACTGTAACGCAGTCGCAGTGTCTGGAAAATTTGCATCTGGAAGCCCTAAGAATCATTACAGGCACTGTTCGTGGAACGAACCATCAAACACTACACAAAGGGTCTGTATTCTGCCATTAAAAGAAAGAAGAAAATGACATAAACTAATACAGTACTATAAAATGATCAATGGCCTAAGCCCCAATAATTTAGCAAAATTTGAAAAGAGACGGAGTTAGTTACCGCCAAGGACACAGAGTACAGGACTAGACACAATGCATTTCGACCTCTTGGGTCTTCTTCAGGTTAGGACAGTGACAAAGAACAAGAAACCACTTAGCTGCTATTAGCTGCTTCTCCTGTTCGTCTCGCAATCCCCCCTCCTCCCCCCCCCCCCCCCCCCCTCCCCTGCCCTTCCTCCGACCTTTCCTCTGACCTCCACTCTTCTCCTTTATCCATCACCCTCTCACCTATCCCCACACCTCCACTCAACCCCTTTCCCCATTCCATCTTGCCCCAGACCCCCATCTACCCCTTTCTCCATTCCCCTCCCACCTTTCCTCAATCTTTCACACTGGTCCTTACTCCATACCTCCATCCTCTTTCCCCTGACCTCCATTATACTCCTTTCTCCACCCCGCCCAACCCTCCCCAGACCTCCATTGTACCCCTTTGTCTATCCCTCACCCCCCTTACCCAGTCTCCATTCCATCCCCATTTCCAACCCCGTTGTATTCTTGACGTGAATTCGCTTTGCAAAACTGCAAATGCGAGGACATGCGTAAAAGGTGAACGAGGTGCAAGATGAATGGCCTTCCTATTTAATTCCAATTCTCCTCCCAGCTCTCTCCCCCTCCCCCCCCCCTTCACACACCTACCCCCCCCCCTCTCTCTCTCTCTCTCTCTCTCTCTCTCTCTCTCTCTCTCTCTCTCTCTTGTTTGCTTTCTCACATTATTTCATTTCACTGCATGTTGTAGTCCCTACTCAGGGCGAGGACTGGATGTAAAAAAAAAAGCGCGTCAGTGCTTATTTATTATCCTCGTAGATAAAGAATTTTATCTTATCTTATCTCTCTCGGCCACTAAAGTCAGAAGAATGTTATGTGTAAATGGTTTTGGACACGTATGGTGTTCATAGTGTGTCGGAAACTGAGAAAGTTTCCTGAAGGAACATAAGCAACGATTGACTGACTGTGCTAAACAAAACTGGTCGTCAAAGCTCTCTGACAGCAACCGTTACGAACTTTACTGTAGTTTTAAAAGCTTACTACAGCATGAACAATATTTCGATCTTATCAGTTCACATTACGTTAGAAACATGTTCACTACATTTCGCTTGGGAATAACAGATCTGAACTCTGTAACAGATATAGATACAAATCAGAAAATATCGCCATGATACAATGACCTTTTTGTCTAGCCCATCAAGAACATGAAACCCATTTCTTGTTCTTCTGCCCGATTTTTAACGATCTACGAAACACATTTCTGTCAGGTTTCAATTTGTTGTCTTACAGAACGCAAAAATTATCCATTCTCAATACCACTAATCCAACATCAACAGTGAATCTGGCCAAGTTTATTCTTTATGCCTTCAAATTCCGCAGTACCATGTTGGATCGCCGTCATTTCACGTGCGACTGTGGATAAATTCATTGTCTGAATTGTTGTCACGTATTGTTTACGGGCTGCTGGCCTGTTATT